>JAOEHI010000018.1:1261194-1271194 GCA_025447815.1 Percopsis transmontana | reverse complement strand
GCTACGACGGCCTAGGCAGTGACAAATAGAGCTGGATTAGTATGCTGCTGTTAGCTGACCTGCCATCACAGTATAGAATGGAGAGTAGCTTAATTTTAGAAGTACTCAGTGAAAGAAGTCACAGAAATTACATTATGAAGGCATACCATTTTCTTTTTATATACTTGTGGAAAGCTCACCTTGAGACCATAACCTAGCTTAGCAAATATCGTGAGGTATCTTAATAACCACTGATGTTCTGCCCTCACGCTCTCCACAGTAAGATTAGACAAGAGAGCAAGCACTATAAGAGGCCCAGGTAATTGCACTCATGTCTGACAGACAAAAGCTAATGTTCTGACTGCTTTTTAGTAAAGCGTTGAGTGCCAGTCAAGTATTCTTCAAGGCTGCTGCAAATTGTATAGCTCGCTTTTTTTCTGTGACAGCTACTAACTAAAGGATATTATGAGTCCCCAGAAGAAGAAGAAAGAAAAAGTTTTGGAGATTTGTTGGAGATGTTCAGATGATTTATTTAATAGCGATACCTACAATACCTTTCTCTGCCTCCTATTATTGCTGTTCTCTTATTAAGTGGATTTTGCTCCTTCCCTTCCCTTATTTTCTAAACTCATTGTTTTGGAGTTGAACTTTTATTAGGAATGGACTTTGAAGAAGGCGGTGTGTGCACTGCCAGGTCTTTGTCAATGTGCATTGCCGTGTGCTTGTGCTTTCAGGAGCCAACCCCATTTAGGGGCTACAGAGGGTGATAATTGGTGGTTTAGGCCCTCATGAATGGGTTGCCAAGGCACGTATTGAAGGCTATGTCTCCACTATGCAAATACACACCACACGCATACACACAAATCATCAACTGAGTTGTGACCAAGCATCGGTCTCAAAGCCCTCTTCCTGCCATGCTAAACACCAGTAGCAGGGATACCATCTGGTCAACTCCCCTTAAAAAGGAGATCTGGTCAAACTAGTCTGAATAACTGACAATAACTGATAAAGGACAATTAAAGACTAAATATTGGCCCATTAGTCATCCCCTGACCCTAAATAGAATGTCCATTATAGCTCACCAGCCACTGAGGTATAACCAATCCCAACTCAGTTAGAATTTGCATATGAAAAGCTCCATCCTCCGAATATAGCATCTAGATCAGTGGCCATGGTTCTGATTTTATGGGATATTTAGCTCTCTATTCAGGCAGCAACAAAGGACGGGCATTCAGTTGGAGGGAGGAGGGAGGCCATGCTTGCTGAGCCGTCTCCAAACTCATTTGTTCTCTTCTGTTTACTTAAGCCTTCCTGCCTTTTTCCTTCATCCCTCAAGAGGGTTCAGGCGTAGATGGGCGAGTGACTGGGAGGCCGCCTTCCTCCCTTTCCATCCCAGTGGGAGAGATGAATGGTCACATAAACGGTTTTCCTTTGTAGCCATTTATCACTCAATCAGCATTGTCATCATCAAAATCAGGAAAGTGTCATTATGGAACTGTCTTCTGTTCATTTCCACACAGTTGTCGCTATTGTGTTTGTGTTTGTGTTCTGTGTATCTTTAAAAAAAAAAGTGAATGTGTATGAAAGCCACATGTGTGTGCCCACACATTGTCTGTCTTGATTCCCCAATAGGGAAACACTTGATGAAGCTGAGAGGCCCCTCTAATCTGATTTCAACCCCTGCCCCCGCTCCCACCTCCAGCTCCCGCCCTCATCTATATTGCTAGGAGATTGCTTAGGTTTCTGGATGGAAAGGTATTTGTAATTACATAGGCAGATTAAAGGGCTATGTGAACTGGCTTTGCTGTGTCCGAGAGTGGTGGTAGTGTGCGTGAATGAGAACAGTGGATTCGATGTCCCTGGGGTATTAAAGGTGAATTTCATATAATTCTTACCTGGACCTTATTTCCCCATCTCCTCCAACTGTGGTGATCATTTGTGACCAAAATCGAATCAGTTCAGTTTAGAGTTCTGGTCATCTCTGTCATAACTCTATTATAATTAAAACAAACTTGGGCTATCGAAAAAACACTCTCTAACCCATAACATTTGTACATACATGTTTCCATGGCCAGCAAGGTAGTGGATTATGGCTCAAAAACAACATCTTTAGCAAGGTGATGCCTAACATGGGGGGAGATGAAATGATGAAGAGGGTGTCAGACGAGGATCTCATTTTGTGAGACTGCAGCAGTATTTTGTACTGCTGATTGACGCAGACATTAGCAGACAGGGACAGTTGGGGAGGGAGTGATGACAGGGCAGCTTCAGGCCACATCCCCTTATTGTTGTGCTGAGGCTTGCTGTTCCTCAGGCTGCTGTGTGGAACAAAAACAAACGATGGCATGATGATGACGATAACATGAGAGCAGTTATGGCCTGTTGAGGTCAGGGCATATTAGAGAATGCCTAGCAACTGTCACTTACAGACACTAGCCGCACCGGCCTGTCTACGTAAATCATTACACACAATTTGAGAGCAAACAATTGCAGGCCATGTGGCAAAGGGGAGATAGTCTCTTGTCTTCCAACCTCAATCTCTTTATCCCTGGTTTGAGCTTGTTCTGGCCCAGGGCCGATTCCCAGGCGGTGTGTGTGTGCCTTTATCCTCTCTGTTGGGAGTAATGTGGGGGTAAAGGGCTCACCACTGTTTTTACATAAACAAAGACTTTGGGATGAAATGGAGAGAGCATGGTGGCCAAATCCCTGTGCCTGGCTGTCAGCCACCACTCAGGCACCTCGCCCAGCACCCTGCTAGTCTCTAGCAATTAAGCAGGATGGATTGTCACTAGAGATGTTTCGGTCATAAACGATTCGTTCAAAAGGAACAAATCTTTAAGTGAATGAAATGAATGAAATGATTCGTTCAACGCCGTGCACTGATTTGTTATTTAAAATATCTCTCGCTTTTTAACATTTGACTGCATTAGGTTTGCTATTGCTTTCCTCGTTTTAAAGGACGCATAAGCATCCTTTTGGAGGCGGGCTGTGGGCATATTTAGGGCCATGTCATTGGTTGGGAGAACTGACCAAGTAGCTCTGACCGAATGATGATTCAAATCTGAACAAAGAGGAAGAATGTATCCTTCAATGAACGACTCTTTCATTGAATGATATCGGGGCTTCTCGTCATCAGTGCTTATTGAGGTTTTGAGAAACAAAACAAAAACAAAACAAGCCACTGAATGGCTTGGTGAATGACTCTTTTGATCGAATCCTTTCATTGAACTGATTGTAAACCACTATAGTTAGTGGCCGAGGAATCATCTTCAGCATAATATCAGGTGGATGTCACAGCTCTACAATCTGGAAATAAATAAAAAACAAACTTTTTCTGTGGTTTCTGTGTTCCTTTGGTTGCTTTCATATTTTGGTTGCCTATTAGTTTTGTTTTTAATTGCAGTTTAGTTTTTTCTGGCTGGAAACTCGCCATTCAAAACTGCCCCAACCTGGTAAGAAAACCACCTGCTAATAAGCATTGAGGTGAGTTGTTCAGTTGGTGCTGACAGCAAGAAGTGCCTGCCTTTGAAAACCATGTCCACGTGGGTCTTGTTCTCATTGGCTGAAGGTGGTCCAATCGCCTGCTAATGACTTTGTTTGACACCTATTGGCACCGCCTCTACCAGACTGCTATGCAGAGCAGAATATATCGTGGATCTTGCATGGTGACGCTGGTCTAACAAGGCTTGGATGACATGGTTATTGGAAGCAAAACACAAATTCTGCTCAGGGATTATGCATGTCTACACTACCTATGGAAATGCACTGCCCAAAATGGAGGGTTTAAAAATACATGATATGGTTTCATGATACTAGGTATCACACACTACCACGTGTGTGCAATATGCATGTAGACAGGGGTGTTCGATTCTTTGTAATCATGCCCCCTTCTGTGTTGAGACCCATGACCAGTTTCTCTCAGCAGGCTATTTAGTCTTATGGAAATTTAATCTACTGGTGGGCCTGCTTGCCCTCTCATGACCTGATTAGGGGCCGAAGGTGACAAGTGACAGTTTAGCCGATATAACCCCTACCGCACTTTTGCAGTGTTAGTGTCATACTTCAGTCCGATCCAGGTCAGCGCACACACTGTTTGTCATCAAGTTACCCCTCTATTATGAACCCAATACCAGCACTGACACATACAGTTTCAACAACTAGTCTACATTTAGAGGCACTTGGTATCATGCTAATCCTGGATTATAGCACTTTCCCACCTGGGACGATACTAGAGCTGTTATACTGCTAAAGCCTTACCATCAGTTTAGCCAGCCAGGGAAGATAATCTATACCTGATATTGTCTAGTATAATGGCACAGCAAAGCATGGACTAGAACATTGAGCTTGCTATGCAAACACCTAGGGCCGGATCTACTAACATCTCAAATAAAGCGTACTAAATTGTTAGTGCCTTCTATATTGCACGTTTAATTTTAGTGCGTGTTATGGGTGATCTACTAAGAATTATTGCGTAAATGACAACAGGTGCAAGTGCCATGGAGGGGGCAGCATTTAAATGTGGGTTTTGCATGTTTTAATGGTTTCCACCATGGTTTCATTCAGTGCGTCCCGAGTACATGGAAATCGAATGTACCGGCCCATCCTGCGTAAGATTGCACTAAGTACTAAGGACCTGAAAAAATGCAACCCCTTGCATCATCAACATTTTCAGCAATTGGAATTTACAAACGTAGCAGGCAGCACTGCATCAGGTGTCTTGTGTGTGAACTGGCAGGCAGCATATCATTTGATAAGACAAAAACAATGATCGTTATGCCATTATCTGTAAGAAAAGTTCAACAGTAACCTGGTACAGCGTCAGTAAATGCAATCGCATGAAACATACTCTGGCAATAATGTAGGCTCTTTCATATGAGGCCAAGCTAACATTTCACCCACTTATTAAAAAACAGCTTTTGTACTGTTTGTACTGTTTGTTTGTATGTGTAGTGATGACTAAACCGAAACCCCTATTTTTCAAATCCTGACTACGGCCCTGTGCGCAACACGGTTTGCACCTTCCTTTCGAACATATTGAATATAGAGGCTGTCGCTATCACCTGAAATTGCATTTAGCCTTGATAGATCACATTGCGTGTAGTAAATGAATGTGTTCCCCTCCCATTATTTTGCACATTAAAATTGAAACGCCCCAAGTTGCATATTCATTAAGGCAAACATAGTAAATGAACAATAGGTGCTATCTTGCACTTTTGAACCCTTGCAAAAAACCCTTAATATAGTCCTACCATGTAACACCAGAAGTTTAGTACAAGTCCCACCCCCTACTTAAATCATGTTCAGACTGCTTACACTAGGGTGAAACTTATAGGTTACCAGCCAGCTAGGCAGCCAGCTAGCATGAATATAGTTTTTGTAAAACGCACACACACACTATGGGGTCAGCATCTGCCAAGTATGTGTGTGTGATTGTGTCATTTATTCGCAATACAGCGTCAAAGCCCATCCCATGGTGGGTTAGTAGACGTTTATGAGTTAATCTACTGGTAGCCATCTGTCAAGTGCTATCTATGCAAATGAAAGGCCAGCAGCACCTTTTCCAATTTGAATTTAAAGCTCTTTGTTTGCATTTGTCTCTCAGTGATCAAACAATCACGCCAGCATCGTATAACCGAACATGAGTGCACGTGATGGGCTCTGGAAAGACAATGGGCCCATAGTTGACTGCATGCACTTGCACGTTGTTTCATGGATTAAGATAAGCACGTCTGGGTTCCTCTTTGAGAAACAGATCTATTGCTCCATATGAGATAAAAGGGCAGAGCAAAGATAGAGGATCAGGATAGTCTAGATAGGGGGCAGGATGGTCTAGTGGTCTAGGTGTTAGAAACATGCTTATATTCCCTGTTCTAAGGCTTCAACATTTACAAAGAATCATTCAATTACCTCAAACATTACCTCAACCAAAATGTCAAGCCCTCATTTTTCAAAGTTGCCAGCTCCCAGCTGAAAGGTCCTGAGTCCGACCCCCGGCATGGGCCCATCTGTACGCATCCTTGTGCAAGATGCTTGTTGTATATTATAATTATATAATCTGTCTCTCTTAGTGTGGGTTTGTGTGTGTGTTGAAAATGTATTTGTCTTTGCATTTGTGTTGGTGTGGTTACTACTGTAATGATGTACTACTGTATGTAATGATGTACTACTTTATGTATATATATGTTTACTGTTGCCTGAGGTTTGTGTGTGTGTGTGTGCGTGCATGTGTATTATTATGTCATCCACAACACAATGTGATGGTGTCAAATACCAATATTTAGAGAGACCGCCAGATTTTCCAGCATGTATATTCCATTTAGCATGAGGCAGGACAGGCGTCGCAAGATTTAACAGGCATGAATCCTTAATCTTGGGGTAAAATAATCTGTCTCAGGATGTAATAATTCACATGGTATGTCTTTTGATTTGGATTAGTGGCCCACAATCCTCTTATAGCCCAATAGCTCAGCAGAACTTCTCAGTGACAAGTTCACAAGTCCACATAACGAACACAGACGGCCTCTCTTGGCCATTAACTCTAGCGGCTTATATACTGCATAATCTTCTTATATATATCTGGCTCTGGCAGTTTAAGTATCACCAGAGACATTATATACAAGAGACAGACCACTTCAAGAATCCTGAATAGAACTTTATGGGAGTACGTAACGTCAAAGATGGAGATTGGATGTGCATATCCTGCCCCTCCCCCAAAGAGCCAATCGTCTCCTTTGTAACGGACAATCGGGAAACCTATTTATCCAATCGTGTGATTGCACTGACCTTGCGCGTGCATAGTAAAAGTATAACCTGTTGGAAAAAAGCATTTTAAACCTTATTTTGGGGCAAACTTTTTAAGTGTTTTTTATTAGATTTTGACTGGTGATTCTATACAGTTTTTATGTCCCGGTGAGCATTGAAAGTGCATTTATGTCTCTCTTCCCATTCAATTAGATAAGGTCTTGTTAAATAACTGCCCACAGGTGTTACCAATATGGCTACCGAGTGGCCAGACTTGTCTATAATGACTTTGGTATCACATACATCTAGGAGATAATATAAACATCTCTAATGTTATTTCTAACTTGTTACTAGCCAAAAATGTGAATGTGTCCTGTTATTCATCCCATATATTCATACAGATACAGACATTATTGCTATATATTCCATAATCAGTAGCATTAATATCAAACTGTTATTATTCTAGCATTTTCTTTTTTTGTTGCCAATTTAAAGTCGTCACAGGGATCAGTGACACTGAGGATTAGAAGCACGTGGGAAACGCTTTACACTTTAATACTCAAGAATCTGAATCCAGTAGACTTAATGCAGGTTTGTACTTAGGGGTAGAGAGCATGATTTGTAAAAACACAGTCTGTCACAGCAACAGCCTGCTGCCATCTTTGAACAGGATCCAGTGCTATCACATAACTTGCAATAAGACGGGGAAAAAAATAACCCTGAATCATTTAAATCCTCGACTCAATATTCTTTATCCTTTAAGGTTCTTTATAATTTAATAAACAGGATTAAAGTCGTTGGTTGAACAGAGTGGAGCCAGGCTTGTTCCACATTTTCTGTTTTAGCTTGCACTTCGCACACTGAGTCTTATTAAGCCCTCGCCAGATTACAGGGCCTTAATCTCTGGGAACACATGTTGTGAAGAATAAAAGCAATTTTATTTGGGAAACCAGAGTCCAAGTTTAGCAGGAATTGAGCTTTCTCCATAATCTCATCTTTTTGCTTTCTGCCTCTCTGAGTAAATGGAAGGTCCCCTGTTACAGAACCAAGCCCTCTCTCTCTGAATGTGTGTGTGTTTAGGAATTACCAGTGTATTGTGCGTAAAACGTAAATATCAAACATGAATTTGTATTTCTTCTAAGTCTTTCTTGGACACACAAATGCACTCACACATAATGTTTTTTCGTAAATTCCTATAGGCCAGGTTTTAGCTCCGAAGCTGCTTTGAATTCAGTGGAGGATGTAAATCCACCTGTTTTCCAACACAAGCTTTGAGATGAATTTATTTATCATAACTATTCTCCTCTAGCCGTACCATTGCCACCTTCTGCCTCTCATCTCACCCCCCCCTTTCCAACCCCTCCACCCATCTCCCATCCCCTCCAAATGCTATGCAGATTGCTGGCCTGTGTGGGGAATGCCTGGTAAAGATGACGATAAGCCAAAGCCCTAAATCCCAGACTTAGCTGTCTTATCGAGAGGAGCAGGAGCAGGAGCAGGAGTGAATAGAGCGCTTTAATGGAGAATGTGTGTACTCTTGCATGCGTGCGTGTGTGTGTGTGTGGGGGTGTGTGCACGTGAGAGAAAGAGAGAGAGCATGGTACGGGCTGTTACTCCAAACGCATTAGGATTCTTTTTTCCTTTACATGGCACAATTTTATAGCCGTCGAGATCTTAATCTTGAAGCCTTTTGAAAGGAATAAAGATGCTCAGCTCTAATAAATGTGATTGACAGTATATTAGTATTTAGTATCATTGCTGTGTGATTATTTATATTAAGTAAATACAATATGAAATTTACTCAAACTTATTTGTGTAAGGCATTCTTGTTACCAGGTGGGATTTGAGGATGACTGCAGTCAACTTTGTATTACTGGAGTAAACTAGTACTAGATGTTCTAATAACAATATTAGATAAAATACCATCCAGACAGACAGGTCCCATTGAAGGGTAAATGAGATAGGTAGTTTGTGTTGATTATGATAAATACACCATGATTTTATCTTTCCCGACTAATTATATTATTTACCATATTAATTACACATTTCTAATCAAAATATGAGTAACTTTAATATGAGAAGTGGTTGTTGCTGACCTTTTGTGTGAATCAAACTTCGCGGAAGTAAAGAACTTACATCAGCGACGAAGTGGAGGTAAAGGATGTAAGTATTATTTTTCGCTACTTCCATTAAGTAGGTAAAATAAGTAGTTGCTGATTTAAATCCTTTCCGTTATTTTACAACAAGCCACTGGTTAGCTTATTTACATAGTAGTGCATTTATCTGTAGTAACGTTATCCAGCTAGCAGCTTCCTCGAAGCTGTTTAAGGCTTATAATGGCTAACATAGCATCTGTATATATAAATAAGCATCTGTTTATATACATAATACATATTTTATACTGTAATAAGATTAGGTTATACCCTCTCTTTCTCAGAATTATATTTTCAGGGACAGATGAACTAACAAATGAGCTGATCCACTGACGGTCGGCAGATGAACGTTTGTTTACTGGCAAACAAAATACAGCTATTAAAACGTTCTAGTAAGTTAAAAGGAATCTTAGATCATATCCATTTTTCTTATATTGTCAATTGTTTGTTGTATATTACTTAAACGTTGGGCTAGATTTTCTGATTTTGTGGAAGCCACAGCAGCATCATGTGCCAGCCAGAGCCAGTAAATGGAAACAAGGACCTCAATGTCCTTTGCCCAGCCATGAGCCACATTGGGACACTGGTATTGAGGCGGCAATAAGATGGGACTCATTCTCTAGAGTGTAAATAGAAAATGACTCATTGACTTTAATAATAATATATTATAATAATAATATACTAATAATAATAATATAACAAAATGCACAATAAAAATAAATATATATATATGTATGTATGTGTATATATATATATATATTTTATATAAAGGGTATCCTGCTTTTCTTTCTCTTCACATGTGTGTTATTAAAAACCCTGCTCTAAACTGATCATGTATATAGTGGGACAAATTAGTCAATATTTAATAATACTTATATTGGATCATGATGTTTAGCTTGTTTTAGAACAAAAGTAAATGTTTATGTAAATTGTAATACGCAAAAAGAAATTGTAGCTATGAATTTACATTAGTTTAGTTGAAAAGTGTGAGCAATGATGAACCTGAAACAGTGGACAAGTTATATTTTTCAGTAATTTCACAGTACAACTTGTGATAGTTGCGGAACGTGAGTGCAAGCGCAGAGGAACGTGACGGGAAACGAGTACAGTCCAATAACTCCGTAGAG
>JAOEHI010000018.1:1202723-1258333 GCA_025447815.1 Percopsis transmontana | reverse complement strand
TTTTTTTTTTTTTTTTTTTTTAAAAAAAAAAAAAAAAAAAAAAAAAAAAAAAAAAAAAAAAAAAAAAAAAAAAAAAACACACACACACACACACACACACACACACACACACCTAAACGGTTGACCCAAAGGACCCCAAAAATCTCACGCTGGATTAACTGTTTACACTGCTGGCCTACACTCTGGTAAATGAGGTTAGGAATCTGGCATCAGCAGGTGTTAAGCCTCCTGATTTCAGGAGGGGGTATAAAATGTACACATTCATTTGCGTACACCTACCTGATCTTACACACAAAAAGATACATTTGTGGATGCCTTGCCGCCCCCCCCCGTTCACAGACACTAGAAGAGGATCTGAGCACCATGGCAGCAGTTTCATGTACCGTAGGCCCACTCTTGCTTCACAACAGCCCATACAGCCCTATTGAAATACTACACGCGATCAATACAAGCAATCATTGCCTGTCACTCATATCAAAGTTCGCCAAACAGCATTGGACAATGCGGTCAGCAGGAGAAAGGAGAGGCAACGAACAGATGCTGCAGTGTAGCTTCTGTAGCCGTATTTTGTTATGAACACCGTTCTATTAAAGTTATATTAAATAAAATGTTCCTTCAAGCCGATTTGTGGCCTCCATTTTCAATCAAATCAATAAGAATAGATCGCCAAGACGCTAGCAACAGTACAACAGCCTTAGCGTACCTCAGAGATACATTGCCAGGAATGGATAAAGATTAAGATGGGCAGTGGGAATTGGAGCATAAACGGATTTTAGGGAAAGTGTTCACTTGTGCAAAATAAAACAGGTTATCACGTTTATTTGGTGATTCTCTGGCACCCTTAATAAATCTGCTTAGCGCTCCGCCTAACAGCTTCATTCACACCACAAATCTCTGCACTGCAATAACACGCACCAGCAAGCACAGATTAATTTAATAACTCTTTAATATTCTCCATGAAAAAGATGAGGGACTGGCAAGTCTGGAACATATGGGGTGGGTGTAGAGGGGCTGTCCGTGGAATAGGATACTGCTACTGCAACAGATTGAATATTACATAATGTCATTTATATTCCATTGGAACAGCTAGCTTCCCAGAAAGAGTCAGACAGCGCCTGGGATCTGCTTGTGTGAAGGTTTTGTGTGTAGAAGGGGTGATAGAGAACTCATTTTAAGGCGTCAGTTCACAAACCCTCTAGAAGGACCTGAGGCCAACTACTCAACAATACTTACATTGTGCATGCGACTTATTATAGAATAATGCCATCAAACAAGAGTCCCGTGTGCACGTCAACTGCAACTTCATTCATTGTAAGGAAATACTTGTGGCCATTTAACTGTGGTTCACTACTTCCTTTGTTCCACTAATCCTTCATCCTTCCTAAAAGTGCCATGGTTTTGGTTAGATCCCCAAAAACCTCAAACATGCTGTAGATTAGACCCCTCTTTGATCCCTCCCCATTTCTCAAAGACGTTTCATAAATTCTAAATACAATAGCAGACCTTATTACATTAATGATGCTCAGTTTTTGTGTGCATATCAAATGCATATCAAAACTGTTTCCATGGGAGACAGGTGCTTATCGAATCAAATGACACATGGTGAAGGGGGGTTAAGGTCAGACCTTGAGACAACAGTGTTGGACAGTGTAATGAGAATTTGCTTCATTTGACAGTAGCCTGCAGTCAAAATGCCCTTCATCTGTTTCCTATTGGACAGTTGGCTGTTTAAAACCACGGTAAAAAGAATCAATGGACCATGCTGCCATCTACTGGCAGCATCTGAGAATGAAGGGGAAACCACCAGACATCAGGTGGGCATGCAGAGTCTTGGCATCCCAGTTATGTTAGTTAGGGGATGCATTCACCACCAGTATTTAAGATATTAAACTGTAGTTTAATTTTTCAGTGCTTTTAAGTGTGGGCCCACTTCCATTTGATTGCCTTCGTTAGCCTTTCAGGAGATAACCTGTCGGCATTCTAAAAGGGAAATAGGCTACCTTAAGAACCCAGGGAAATAGCAGTGCAAAATGTACAGACGAGTATATGCAATATTAAAGTCCCTATGTGTGAGAAAAAAAGGTAAAATCTGAAGAGAGACCCGTCTATGTTTCTCAACAGTAAATCCAATGGAACTGTATTTCAACAAAACTATGCGTACACCTTTTTCTCTGCACACACCTTTTGATCGTTGTTTTTGCACCATGTCCCCTTCAATGCGGCTTGGCTCCTAAATAAGGCCTCTACGGTGCCCTTATCCTCCACAGAACATATGAGGTGTCCGACAGTGACTAAAGATTTGTTTGTGTATCAAGCAATGGCCATTAGCGCAACAAGATTAAACACTAAGGTCAATGTTAAACCTGCAAAAGCACTCGACAAAGAGTGCCATTACAGCTGTTATTAATGTGTGTGTTTAAACTGGGTACACAGGCTCTTTCGTGTCGTGTGTGTGTTAAGGGGGTGTGAGAGGCTTTTAGCTAACAGGCAACCTGAGCCAGGAAAATAAGCTCAACAGTGGCTGTTGCCTGTGTAGGACATAGCCTTAGCAAGCACACAAACCGCAGAACTTTCACCCACGGAAAAGAAGATTAGCGGGGATTTTCACAGGTCTCGTCTTCACTACGCTCACATACATTCTGTCATAAGCTCAAGTACAGTACACCAGTTTTTTTTCTAAACACTCACATACACACACAGTGGTCCTTGAAACATACAAACCTGTGTGTATGCCACATCTGACACTGAAAACTTTGTTCACACAGATAGAAACAGAGTTGAAAGGTCTGTTTATTTTCCCGTTCCAACTGTGTGTTGATAAGCAACCGCGGAACTGGCTACAGTTAAACTGTGTTTATTGAACTTAGTTCCTAAAGAAGGAAAGAAGCTGTTTAGGAACTGTGTTTTGCTGTGATAACAGTAACACACGTACATGAAAACATTCATCCACACACCAATTTGCCTCTTTCATTCTTAATCCCAGGCTGTCAATCAAGCAGCTCTCTGGCCCCCTTTTGTTTCCCAACCAAGAAGTCCTAAGCACGAACAAACAAACTTAACACATCGTTCCATTTGTCTACTCCAGTAAAAACACCAACAGATTGACCTGTCCTTAATGATACTTAAATTCAGAGGGCAACATAGGCTACCTAAGCTCTCTACCTGTATCGGTGCATTTGATTGTTTTATTGCGGTTGTAATGATAAAACTATATGGGCATTTAACCTACAATATATTGCTGTTCAGTGTGGTCCAACCTGCACAAGAAGAAATGGGAAATAAGGGAACAAGAACACCTTCAAACCCCCATTGTGTGCCCTAAACACACACGTTAGACAAACGGCTGTACAAACACAGCATGTTGAACCAGGATGATGACAGCTGGGGGTGGGGGGTGGGTGGGCTGACAGAAAGAGGCAGTGCAGGTTTTCCATGACAATGGTGTCAGAGGGTGCATTTCTGAGGCTTTAATCAATACCTTTAACTATGACAACCATGTCACCATGGTGTAAAGTGTGCATCTTATCATGAACACGTATGGGATAATGTACATGTACATAAACCAACAGGCCAAGCATTGTAATTCATATAGCTGAAACTTTTTTCCCTTATTTCTTTTCTTGTGTTAACATTAGAAGGTAGGCATAGAGCTTTGCTTCCTCCCCTCCAGAAAAAGAACAGGGAAAAGAATACCACTAAAACGGAAAGATTGAATCGTGTTTTGTAATCTTATACTCAACAGTATACACAAAGGAAACAATGCTAAAAAGGTGACCCATCCAATGTTCTACAGCAAACACAAGGTATGCAACGGATAAGAGTAACAGTGTTTAAGTAGCCATTAGCAAGTGTTTGAGTAAAGGGAAGCATACAAGAAAAGCAGTGTTGTCATGTGATATTTGCTTCGATAACGCTTGAAGGCTGGCTGGGTAAACAGGCTGGGAAGAAGGGTCAATATTTTCACAAGGAAACACAGGCTGAGATGGGCAGATAGCTCCTACCCAATCTCAGCTTGCTGCTTCTGGACGGACGGAGGATGGACGTCCAGAGAAAATGCCAAAGGAAGGATAATAAGAATAGGACAACATGAGTGGAAGAACTGAGACATGAGGTCATGGATGGACAACGGTATGCAGCAGCCAATCACCTTTGCACACGTTGTCCGTTTTGAGGCTTGACAATTAGGGAAAAGAGCAGTCGCAGTCACTGGTTGGAACAGAAATCTGCTCACTCTTGGCCCTCCTGGCTGCTCACAAGGCTACAGCTAATTTTGCCTGTTAACATAAAATATTCTGATCTCCAGCAATTACCCACCAAGTACAATGTCAATAAAATGCAGTGGATAATCCCCCCTTAATTTTTCATTGAATCATTCATTTAGCAGTGCTACTACAAAGGCACCATCAACATGGCAATTGGAAGTGAGCCAAGGATTCTCACACACAAACACAATAAATTGTGTAGAGCATTATCTACAAACTAACAATATGGCTCGTATCAAACTTCATAATCGCCATATAGATCCGCAGAAGGCTTATGTAGAAGCTGGTCAGGAGAAAGAAGAGCATTTGTATTTGATCAGACGCATTCAGAGCTCCAAGTCAAAGTCGATTTTGCTAGTGCATATTGCCACCAAATGTCATCATCTTCAGCTTGACTGGCTGTGAAGCGATAATGCTTGCCGGTTTAGGCAGACCTCAATGACAGTTCATCATCCAAGCAGATGAGCAATTTTGTAATGCGACAACCTCACCATCATGGGTGCACAAGTGTAAAATGATTCCACTGAGTCAATGGGACAAATGTGAACTAAATGGTAGGGCCCCAACATCATAGCATATACAACACTTTCCTACAAATTGTAATATGCAGTATATTGGCCACGTCTCTCATTCACTCACAGACACAACTTCAGGTTCAAGTGACAATCAGGAGAACTGAAGGTTCACACTCTTAAGCAAAGACCAACTATAACTTAATATTTGTATCTGAACCGCAGATATGGGATACACCTACAGTCAGGCCTGTGTAGCTACTCGTTTTATTTCAACTTTGTCTGCAGAATACTATCTACAACCATTTGCTTTGTATAGGCATTTAGTTCCACCTACTGTACAGGTTGTGAATTACAAGTGCTAGAATTTAAACGTAGCAAATAACTTTCCACTTTCTCTGCAATTTGCAGGCAATATTTTAGAATCAAAGTAACAGTGTGCCAAGTTAACTTTTCCAATTGGACTCTTTAAGGCAAAATACAACCTTACAAGACTTGAAGTGAGAATCTTTAAAAGATTTACAACACATTCTAGATGCACACACTCTTCCCACAAGAAACTGAGATTTCAACAATCAGCCATTAAAATTATTTCCTTCAAGCATTTACAACATGCTGGTGGAATTTAACATGACCAGGATACAAGCAGCACAGAATTCTAGCAGTGGCTTAACAAAATATAGACTGGTGTACATATTCTGTTTGGCTACACATTTTGCGTTGACCTTCCTCTTCAGCTGCTTAGAGGCCAAAAAAAGCAAGTCATAAAATGTGTATTTGTCAAACAAGACAAACTGTACTGGACAATTTCAGCTTAAGCTGAGAAGATCCTTATTAGGATAAGTAGGAAGAAATGTATTTGCGCAAATATATTTTTGAATGTTTAGATAGTATGGCAATTCTTATTGCAATGTATTAGCCAGATTTAAATTATGTAAATATTTAACTCAGTTAAATGAAAGGCTTACAAGATATAAATATGGAGAAATTATTAATTGAAAAGGTTCTTCCATTAACCTATCATTTTGGTTGAACATGCCTTTTCAGAGACTAATGTTAAAACGAGAATCACCATTTTTTGGTTTGGAAATGTATTTGCTGATAACTTAAAAGAAACACAGGAGATGTTAATGAAATTTAAATGAATTTACTGTCACTAAAGGAAAAAAAAGGAAAAAAAAAAAAAAAAAAAAAGTTGTAAATGCTATGGCTTCTGGTTTTTAGTAACTAAATTCACCAACACCTTCTAATAATATATACATTTTAGTAATAGTGATTTCAGCTAAATCTAGTTAACATCTTCATATTTAAAACTGATGTCATGAACAATTTTCACAAAACAATGACCAATCTGCTAAAAGACTACATTGATATTTGATAATAATTTTTAAAAATCTGAAAATATTCATGGCAACTGGTGGCAGTTTTGCTTGTCGAATAATGATTCAATGCACAGAATTCACTAAGCTAGTTTTCTATTATACAGCATGGTGTCAATAAAGTACACCAAACAGTTTTCTAAAACACCAACATATTCCTTAATGAGATTCATAAAAATATAATACAAAATTGCAAGTGCACAAACAATATTTTTATATTCTAAATAATCTTTGGGTGGGAGTAAAATGTAAAAAGTAATGGATTCAATACACACGTCCTTAATATCTATACGCATTTTAAAAATTATACTGGTAATTAAAAAATAATTCAAGCAATAACATTGTGTTTTGTTGATGTCCATGTTACATACAATTACACCAACTACCTGTGTAGAAAAATAGATCTAGTAGTCTTCACACAAAAAAACAAAAAACACAATATAGATGCATAGTTTTACGTCCAGCATGTGTAACTGTTCAATGTACAAGAATATTCCAGCATGTTTAAAAAATAATAATAATTAAATAAAACAGCGCCTTAAGGCTTTCTCCTCCTGGAAAACAAAGAACAAACTGCTGTAGTTGCAATTATTTAAAAAACACACAACGCAGATAAGTAAGTAAGATTTACACTCGTACAAGAGATCTGAATCAAAACAAAGTCCTAAACCACAAACACATCTTTACACCTACACAAATATACAGTAGGTAATTTAGCAGACACTTTTATCCAACTTAAAGTTAGTACAATTATAAGTAAGGAACAGGTAGGGGTTAGGCATCTTGCTTAACAATGCTTACAGGTAGGCCGGACATGCTGAGGATCAAACCCAAAACCTTTCGGCTGGGAGCTGACCACCCTATCTTAACCACTAGCCTATCCTGCCCCCTAGAATATAGAATATATTTATATAATATTAGAAATGTATCATTCATCTGACTTTATTAGCTTACTTTTGATGGGTGTGAGCTGAACTTGTGCTGGCCACTGGAGCCTGTTGGTAGGAAAAGTTTTAATTGGACTGCTATGTGAAATAATATTTTAGTTATGCATGTAGTGTTAGTATTAGAGTCCATTCAGTGTGGGGTGATACGTGCAGAGGTAGTTGTGGGAGTACTTTGGCCAGGAGTTTGACTAATGTGTCTGATGGAAACTGCCCTCTTATTAACAATGTTATCAGAAATGTCCAGTGAACCAGCGGTACTTAAAAACAGAATAAATTAAACTACAAAATTAAGCATTTAAAGCCCTGACGGGCAACTTGTGACTTCTTTTGAATAAAACCAAGCTGGTTAGTAAAAATGTATATGTAATGTAGTTTTAGCGTACAGCAGCAATTGATGCGAATGACCCAAGTAAGCAGAAATATTCAGGGAAACAGCTATACCACACCATACAACTAGGGATACACTATTGCGTTTTTTTTGGCAGATTCCAATTACCGATCTTTAAAAACCCTGACCGTTTCCGATTTTCATTGTAAAGCTTTCACAATTTATTTGACGACTCTAGGTCATTTAGATGCAGATATAGTGACTAACGTACTCACTCAAGTTTTTAGCAGTCCCACCAGTTTGTCACCTTAAAACTTTTACAAGGCAGCATCCGTTTAACAGGAGGACTTGATAAAAATAATAATATAAAAAAAAAAAGCCACATAGCTTTTCAGTGAGATGATAATATGCCAAAAGTTTTGCTATTGGTGTTGTATTTAAAAACATATTGACGCTCAAAGTTTGAATGTTCAATATAAAACCAATTTTACCCAAGTACGGTTAACTTGTTAATGTGTTGCAAACTATGACTTTACGGACACTGAAGAATTTCCACACCAGACATGTTTCACTTCAGTGTAGGGCACCATAAGAACTAGCCACAGTCCTACTGAGCTAGATGAGAAATCAGTTAATGGGCGCGTGATAGTAAAGTCAGTGTGGGGCATGCATGCCGCATCAGTGTAAATATGTAATGATATTAAGCTGTCGGACAGACGCTTTTTGGTATGGTATGGTCTTGTCTATCCTTTGGTCAGAACACATACAAGTTATGCTTTTTCACATAAAACAGCTAAAGCCTTTTGTTTTTACTGGCTAGCTTACCCTGTTCTCTGTGTCGTCCATTTGTCCTGGCCTTTCTGCAGATCCTGATCTCCTCTTGCGACTAGATAAAACATTGAAAACAAATTTAACATGTCTCCTGATAAAAAAGAAAAAAGGTCTCTGAATAGTTTTAAATACATATAATTAATGACCTACTGTGGAATCATCTCTTTTTCTATTCTTGACCATCATTGACTAAAGCTACTTAAGAGGAAATTATTTTCCACCATTGATTACATCCAGAAATATACACATGATGCGAGTGTGTATAGGGTCAATCTATAGTGTTGGACCAGTACCTTGATCCCATAGGACATTCTTGTTTTAATGTCTCAATATCTGTAAACTGCACCGCATGTCCCCCGCCTCTTGTTTTGAACACATCGCCCTGTGGAAACAAAGAAGCACAAATGAGAACACTAACACATATACACAAAACTGTATGTTTACCATATTCATTTTTAGACATATCGTTTCCGTTTTGTTTGAAACCTTTTTCCTGCAACAAGGTTTTTCAACAGGCCTGGTACACACCAAACTAAAATGTGATTAAGTGTAACCCATGCATGCAAATCATTAAGGAGACGTCTAGAAGTAAGGAAGGGTGCCATTTTACCTTGATCAGCTTGGTCTCAATCTCCCCATCGGAGGCGAGCTCCTGATGCGTGAGCACGTATTTGTAACATTTAGACAGAGCTTTCTCGCTGGGAGCAGACACCTTGATTGCATTTGGTATGATTGGCTGCATGACAGTGTCTAGGTCCAAATTAGAGGAGGGTTTGTGGTCTACCCATTTCTCCCCACCT
The DNA here is from genome assembly GCA_025447815.1 of Percopsis transmontana. NCBI lineage: Eukaryota > Metazoa > Chordata > Actinopteri > Percopsiformes > Percopsidae > Percopsis > Percopsis transmontana. Next base: position 1,249,274 of record JAOEHI010000018.1, on the reverse strand, counting down.
GCAGAGTGTGAGCGCCTGTGCCGAAGATGAACTGGTGGGGCCGTCTGGTGATCCCAAGGTGAGAAGACAAACCAGGATATTATTGACACGAAGTAGTGGTGGGGAGCACAAAGGCGTCAAGAATATAGGCACTAGCGGAAGACGTGTGGCATGTTAACTAGGTTAATGGGAAGGCAAATTACTTTTGGTTGTTTCATCCTTTCAGTTGCGGACTCAAATTAAGCCAACAAAGCTATGAATAGTTTAGTCTTCCAGTAATGCATATATTTACACATCAAGCATCCCACTGTGTTGAAACAGCCCACTGCAGTGATCGTCTTCCCAATGAGAAACCTCATGCAAGAAAAAGCAATATGTGCCTTTATGTTATGTCAGCATGCTTTCTAAAACAGATCAGCACAGGTTAAAGGCTAATTATATAACAAGCCGAATGAATGCCATTAACTGCTAGAAAGAAGGTGAAAGAAGAAAATTTGACATGCAATTTGTGTCAAATTGATTTAGTCTCGTTTGTTATGACCAATGAGGAAACAGCTTCCAGCGCAGCAGGGATACATTCAGGCTGGGTTGTATGGGGGCATTCTTCCTAATTTCATTTACTTTCGTCTGGGAATGGGGTGTTTCAAGTGGTGAGATCCCTAAAAGGAGCAGTTGTCTAGAGCAGCTAGACTGCTGGACGCCCCAGGACTACAGTAAAAAGACACTAAACTGCCAAAAGACGCATCTAGGAGGCAAGCAGCTATGAATGTAGCGCACTACTACAACTGCCCTTTTACTGCCATCTACACACTACGGATGCATTTCTACAAATCAAGGCAGGAATACATAACATAGCACACACACAGCGTACATCTGAAACGACGTCTACAGAGTGCAGAACACACTAACCCTTGCGCCTGACTCTAAGCCTAGCCCATAGGCAGGACTCCTAGCAGGGGTCTCAGCATCTGTGGCCCAACGTTGGCCTCTCCTGCGACCCACACTGCTGCTGCCGAGATACGGGCCAGGGGTCCGGCTCCCGTACTGGGGGGGCCCAGGCTGCCTACTCTGCCTGGTGTCTACCGGAATCCTCTGCTCCCACTCAGAGATGGAGGACGCTACTGAGCCAGTAGCTGATGAAGAGGTGGAGGAAGAGGAGGAGGATGTGAGGTAGGGTTCCTGAACTGCCCTAAGGGCGGCTGGGTTTTGGCGGGAAGGTGTTTGGCTGAAGTCCTGGAGAGGGGTGAAGGATTGGAGCCGAGTGTTGAAGCCGTATGGAGGGTTACAACGTTAGCACAGTCAAGCATCGTACAACCCCCCTAATCCCAACCTGGTTTAGCATGGAGCTCTTGATACACTATCTTAGTGAATACAGCAGCGTCGCTCCATGCACAGGGGCCAGAACGCAGCGCTCCACAGCAGATACTCACAGGTAGAGGCTGGGGCGAGGCAGACCTCTTCTTAGAGGGGGCGGCGCGGTCTCTCTCCCTGGAGGGCCTCTGGGGCTGGTCGGGCCGCTCTGCAGGACAGCCCCCGGTGCTCTCTGTCACGATGGCCTTCAGCTGCTTCAGCTTCTCATCCTTCACCCACAGCTTGTTCTGCAACTCCAGCTGCTTGGCATTCACCCGCCTCTCCTAACGGCAGAAAAACAGGCTGTTTATAAAAGATGCACATAGCGTGCCTGACACCCACTGATGCCTGAGGAGACGTTTCTAATCCCAGGAGACTGGCTCAGAAAGTGCCTCCATTAGGTTAGTGTTAGAGTCACCGCGCAATTGGTTGACTGGGCCACGTAATCTCTTCTGATTGAAGGCTTAATGTCATCTTAATGGAGCAATCATTTTTAAAACCACCATCACATTTATTGGAAGAAGTGAAATGAGCCATCAAGACCTTAACTCTAATGGAAGAAAATGCATCGACTTTGTATTTCTACCGACAAGACGGCCTGGTCTTTCTCATCGACTCCTTTCGTTATTTGCTCCACTTTACTGTGAATAGCTTCTAGATCTTACACACCAGCAGAGCAGTTTACCATTAAGAACTTGTGCTACGAGTCTTCCAACTGGGAGACTCCCTACTGCAGCTGGGAGACTTTCAACAGGCCCACTCACACACTCCTTTTCCCACTTGATCTTGGTGTCGGCGACCACGCCCTGCATGCGCTGCTCCATGCGCCTCCTCTCAGACAGCTCCCTCTGAAGCCTCTGCTCCCGTGTCTCCAGCTCCTGCTGAAGCGAACGCTTGTCCTCCTCGTAGATGTTGGTCGTCTTCTGCAGGATGTCAATCTGAAAACACAAGCATTGTAGAATGAAATAGCAAAGGCATAAATTACAAATGTGGACTACAGAAACGCACCTAGGACTTCCTAGGAATTCAAAATGGGAATGTGATTGATAAAAAATAATAATCTATATTCCTTCCTATCATAAGCATGTTTGAAAAGAATAGAAATCATGCAAGCCAACTGTTGAATAAAAGGAAAGGCCATACACCTTGTATTCCAGCATTTTGGATTTCTTTTCTAATCTCTCCATTTCAGTCTTCTGGTTGGTGATAACTTTTTCCTTGTCACCGAGCTTGCCTCTCTGGTCGTGGATGAAGTTCTCCTTGGCTGCTAGATGGCTGTCAAACTGCTGCAGCATGGACTTCAGTGTGTTGGCTGTAGGATTGCATTTGAATTTGTAAAGAAACCGTAACGTATATGCTTAAAATATACTTGAAAACTGTAGATTTAATAGATAGGTCAACAACACATTTTCAGAGCTATACATTGTTGGCTTATGAGTGCAACAGCACAGGATATAAAAAGTCATAAAGACATCCCCTGGTGAGCGTTTAAAAACCAGGCTCGTACAGTTTTGGTTGGTTTGTGTGGTCAGAATCTGACGGATGTGATGCCTTCTCTGCAGAACCTCAATGAGGCGGGGTAGGGTCTGATCATCGGCTGGGTCCACCACTTCACAGGATGGGAGCAGAGGAAGGCCATCGATGTGCTCGCTGGATGAGCCATCTACATGGGAACAAATTAAATGGAAGCGTTAAGAACAGCTAAATGCACCTCTACTATGTTTAATTACAAAGTCTAGGCACATACAAGACCTGTGTAGTCTCATGGGTTGTTTACCAGAATTGTTGGGGCCTCCTTGCTCCTCCAGGCGTTGAGATAGCTCATCCCTGAAGGCCTGGTTCCTGTGTCTGCGCCCTGACGGAAGAACACAGATGGGCCGATCTATCGGTTGGGCCACTTCTACCTCCTGGGTCATCTCTGCAAAGCGCATCACCAGCTAACACACACACACAGACGTGTAGAACAAAATGAGGGAGAGAGCATAATGCTTTATTTATTTGGAAAACTCTGTAAGGCAATCCACACGTTTGTTTGGGCATGATTATGGTACGTTATGGGGTTCAGAAGTAATATACTGTATACTGAACGTCTTACCATGGTTTCTTCATAGTCGTCAGCTTTAGGATTGACACACACAATCATCCTGACTTTCCCTTCACCGTCAAAGTAGTTTTTGAACAGATGTGTCACTTTTGAGTCCCTGTATGGTACCATCTGTGTGGGAACAAGGACAGGCTCACTGGGACTGCAGCTATTATGTAACTACTCTGTACAGTATGGAACACCATCGCCTCGCTGAGAAACGAGGGAAGACGTTTTCAAAAAGCCAACCTTATTTGTTCCACACATCTGGTTCTCTCGCAAGACTTCTATACATGTGCGCAGTGTCATCAGAGACTGGTTAATGTTGCCTGCAAATGAGAATTTGGGGGGGGGGGGATTTAGATAGACAGACAATAATAATATATAGGAACTGTAAATAAAACACAATACGGCGCTGACCAGCTTCACGGAGCCGGCTCCCCTCAGCTCTGGTTCTGCTGGTGCGTTCACTGCCTGCCAAGTCCACCAGACACAGCTGGCTAACATTCACCTGGTTCTTATCCTGCAATTTAACAGGTCAGGACAGGACAGGACAGTCAGCACCGAGATGCACAGAGTACACACATTAAACTCGTTTGGGGTGCTTACATAGTAAAAGTAAGTGGCTCCTCACCTGCAGAATGTGGTCGCCATCTGCATCAAGCGGCGCTTGGGCCAGCTTCACTATGAACACACTGTGGGAGCGACTGGACTCACGGTTGAGCTGTGTATTGGCTATTCTTCTCTTCTTCTGACCTGAAAGACGGTAAACCATTATTACACAGAAGGGGTGGGCGGTACACCGGTGTCACAACATGGATTTTGTAATACCGTCATCACCATGATAAATCAATAATAGCCAAATTCTAAAAAATAAAGAATTCAATTTTCTTCAAAAGTTCAGTTGTGGTCTGAATACTCCTTATACAGTACATGCAAATAAAAAAGTAAAAACACATTCGCTACATATATCAGCCTATATCAGTCTTCGTGTAAGTTGGTAAAAAGAGAGTGGCCATTAAATTAGCTTACACACTTAAGCTAGGTAGGCCTACTAGGCTAATCAATAAAAGAGACAACTGGCGACATATCATGAAGACAGGTCGCAATATGGTCTGAAAAGAGATGAGTGGAGTGTCGGAATCAGACGGGGAGACAGAGGCCACGAGAGAGAAAACTCTCGCTCTAAAAAGAGGGGGAACCTCCGTTATGTGGAACTGGTTCATCCGACATGAAACTTCAACATTTTTGCAAGGTTTTCTGCCGTGTCGTGACAGCAAACGGTGGAAGCACAACCTGTGCCATCATCTTTTTTTTTTTTAAACATGCATGCCCATGAATACAAAGAGGCAAACTGGGCTAAAGCGAGCGCAAGTCGGACCATCAGTGCCAGCGGAGGGGACATTCTTAAATGTTTAACATGGCTTACCGTTCGAAAACAGCGACCAATGATTAACAAATTTCTCTCGGGCATCATAAACACTTTCCCAAAAATCCAACGTAAGGACGTATCTTACATTAAGCGATTTCCTCTCCATTGACGCACATTACAAAAGGACAAAGCTTACCGCAAAATAAATGCAGTTGAGAATGCATAATACTCTCCTATGTCTCCATTTGATAAGGCTACATACCATTTACATATAGGTATAATCAAAATATGAACTTTATTTGCATAAAAAAAGGACAGGACAGGCTACTAACTCCTCCCAAAAAATTTAATATTGTGATACAATACCGTGTCAAATAAGTAAAAAATACCTTGATATTCATTTTAGGTCATATCGCCCACCCCTATTACACAGGTATTTATACTTATCACCACTTTAAGCAATGCAAACCAATGTGGACACTTCACTCGTGACTTTTCCAGTAGTAAGCTACAGTTGTGAAAAACTGTTATTTCTATAAAATGCTGATTAAATATGCATACAATTTTATTTTGATTTGTAAAATTGTAGTTAATGTAGAGCTACATCTGATCTATATTTGCAATGACGCTTCAATTTGGGAACAGAACATTGGGATCTGATAGGCAAACATCTCTTGGTGACAAGTATTAGTCAAAGCTGCCTCTTCCAGTATCAGGCCAACTGGTGGACACTTTCCACTCATGTTTTCAAAGGAGATGTCAGAGGTTGAAAACAATACAAGAAGTGTAACAGCGATATTGCACTCACCCTTCCAGAAGACCTCAAAAGCCTCTTCTGTGGATTTCACCTCAACCTCAGTACACCCAGCAACATACATGTTATGGTTCTGATCTTCACGTAAAGTCTTAGACTGAGGTGGCCTGAAAGAAAATAATGAACAATGAAATAATGAAATAATGAATGTGTATATAGGCATGTTTCACTGATCTTTTTAGGGGAGGTCATCAAGTATCATATGATAATAAAATAATTAAAACTAAAATAAATAAAAAAAGGTAAATTGAAATATGAAATATTTAAGGTTAGTATAGTAGTCAAGCACAGGCCATTCAGGGAAGCCTTCACATGTCTCCAAAGGCAGAGCACCATTCCAAATAGCAACATATATGCAACAACCAGCCTTTGACTCAAGAATAGAGCTCTTTTATGCTACATACAGGGGGGGGTTGAATTAGAGGATGGGGATGTATTAATGGGGTACATATGAAGCAGTATTATACGTCAGCTACAGCCATGGTTTAGCTAAGGGGGTATACAATAGAATGAATACACCGATCACATACACAAACTCAGTATTCCGTACAGGTGTGCCACCACCAAGCCACCTAATGAAAACAGCATTTGTTTTTATTGTAACATCAACATAAAATTTAAATGAAGAATAAGGTACAAAATATTTGAGATTGCTTAGTAAACTTAACCTAGGGTTAACAATAAGCCTGAATTATCCAGTTAGCTTGTATAATAACATACCTTTCATACATAAACATGTAGGTCTAACATTCTGTACCAGAAATCCCTTCACTCACTTTGGTCTGATGGGGTCAAATGGAGCATCTTCCAGGAGGTCATAGATATAGTTGTTATAGATCTCAATGTAGGACACAAAGACACTGTAAGAACTGTCCTCATCCACGTTCTCAGATTTGCATGCGTCCTCTGGGCTGATCATGTCGGCAAATTCTGGGTCCGCCTTCTGTCTGAGAATCAAACCCCAGAGCCACATTTTGAACGCTAGTCAGAGCTACAACACAATAACTGTACTCCGCCCCCAATTTTACTTCATTTTTTGTCAATGGCTCAAGAAAGACTAGGCCATTATTACCTTGACGAGGGGGTTTTGGGCACCGACTGCTGACTTCCTCTCTTTTGTCTCTCCAGGAGAGCATCAACTTGACTCTGAATCTCCATTCCATTTTTGTCATCTGTTTTGAACACCTGGGACAGTAAAAAAACAACAACATTATATTGTTCCAACTGTGACATACCAACAGGTGCTACAACATATCTTAGTGAAAGACTTACAAATCGTTTGGCTTGGTAGGGGCAAATACTGTTAAACAGCATATCCAAGGAACGAGGGAGGAGTCCACCTTCACCAGGAGAACCGGTCATGGTGAAAGTCTTGCCGCTTCCCGTAACTCCATATGTGAACAGCAGTCCTGTGAACCAAAGGAAATATCAGAATTCTGAAAATAAAATAACCCATCAGACTGAATAACGCCATTACTCCCATGTGGTCACTTACCGTTCTTACAATGAATGAGGTCCTCAACTAGTGGCTTGGCAACCTCTTCAAACAACTCCATTTGAGTTGTTTGAATTCCAAACACTTTTTTGTAAGAGTACTGCGTCTAATAAAACAAAAGGAACCCCGTACAGGTAAAAATACAACTGCACACAGTGGTGTGCATGAACAGTAGGGCCTATGACCCATTCAGTGTGTCTGTAGTTAGCCAGTGTATTGATTTTGAGATGCGATTTTTAGCAGATTATAATCTATAGGTGCTCTGGTGACCTAATTATGTGGACTGTCTTAATAATAGGAATAAACAAGCATACAGTCTTACCTCTTTGTATTCCCCATTGCGGTTGGCTTTGAGGCCGTCAGGTGGGTGCAGTTGAATAGTAGTGTTACTGATCATCTCAATACAACACTCCTCATTCTCGGTTCCCAGGGGACGTATACGGCAGTATACCTACATCAACGTAATGCAGTGTGTACTGAATCAATAATTTTAACTGATTCAACACAACAGTGAAAATAAAAGGCTGTAGTCACTCACTCCAACGGGATCTTTTTCAATGTTGGATGTCTTCTTTGGCCCCGGCCTACGGGGAGTTTTGCCCTTTCTGCAAGTACGGTAATGTGGAGGATTTAAGAATTGCTACATGACTATGTAAGCAAACAGGCTAGCGGGTATTTTCACCTATATAATATTTATTCGTATTATACAAACGTTGACAGGACATCAACCTACTTTTTTGAAATAGCGGGTTTACAGTCGTCCTCTACGTAACGTTAACGAATTAAATAACATGTCTTATTCATAGTAAAACAATGCTTTACTCACAGCCTAAAAACGTTGTTAACAAGCTAACGTCCATTGCCATCGTTTAGCTAACGTTACTGGTAACGTTAGCCAGTTCCAACGATAAACATAAATAATATAATACAACCCTTTGGAGTACTCGCCATGTATACTTAACGCTTCTTTTTAGCGCAATTTTTATTTTAACAATTGTAAAAACTGCACTCACCCCGGTCTCTGCATTATTTTTATTTTTTAGCTTTGTGGACTCGTTAATTTCCACCAAACAAAGCGCTCTTATATTTGAAAATGTCCACTTTTGAAAAGTTGGTTTCGGTAGGGTGGTATTTGGGCCAATCAGAAGAGCATACAGAGTGCTCGGCAACGGAAGTCCCGCCTCAAAAAACATTCTATTCTATTCTAATCTATTCTATTTTATTCTTTGCACATTCTATTTTCTTACATTCTATTCTATTATAAATAATAATGTTTTAAACATAAAGTTATTATGTTTCAACTAAACAGTCTTGTGTAATAGTTAATTTTAGCTATACAGAAGGAATACAACAAAATACAAAGCAATCTTACTTTATTGCACATTTAAATAAATTCATAAATAACAGTGTATTTAAGTCTTGATTCCACAAGACAGAAAATCAAGAAATCAGTTTCTTGATTTTCTGCAATCTTAATTTTACAGAAATGTACTGTAAAGGCATTATACTTCCCCACCTCCATCCAATCTCCACAGGGATAAATATATACGTAAAAGCAGCCCCAACCAGAGCTACACATGTAGCCTTATGAACATGCCACCATAAGGAAGGAGGAAGGCTTAACGGATTCTGGAAGTGAGAACATTATTTTAAGCCTATGAGGTTGTGTTGCGTTTATCAGATACTTGCTATACCAAATCTTGATCGTACTGTATTGGTAGGATAGTATCACAAACATGAGACTGTAAGAACAATCAAAGTGAAAGTTACCATTCCATTTAACAGAAGACCCTCAGAAATTAGAGAAACATGAACACAGCTAGGAATACTAGATATGAAACACTGTATCATTATCCATTTAGGGTTTCGGGAACAAATTTCATCAGAAACATTACATAGACATTTAATGTTAAAAACATGTTCCCTTTAATTTATGCCCTTGTTTTGGGGTTAGCCATGCTACCTACCCCCCAACTAGCCAAAAATAGGCACCAGAACCTGGCTAATGAAACTCAAAATGTGTCGTCTTTTCTCAAATACCATAAAACAATGGTTATATTGAGCCTATTGAGCCTGTTAAAACAGTAAAATCCCTCACAATGTCACCACTCTATTCTTGCCTCCATGTGTTGAGGTAATATGTGGCGTGATATGGTAATATGGGGCAATCTTTAGTCTTTGTGCATGAAGACATTTGATAATTAGTGGCAGCAGACCTTGGAGGCTTTTCTTTCTCTGCTATTTGAGGATGAGAGTAGAGGTAAACTGAATAGGCCAATTATGACCAGATTAAGCACCACACACAGCAGTGCAGCTCCAAGGGTGTTGGCAAAGCTGAGGGGGAAAGATTGTGTGAGGAGCCACTGCCGCCGTGTTGTCATGTCCTGCTCAATGGCTTTCATCTGGAAGTGGGTGCCCATGATACCGCACACGTGAAATAACTGATGGCTGTGACCTGCAGAGGGAGCAATTGCACCATGGTTGAGAACATAATGTGTCATGGTAGGTCTGAAATACTGTAGATGCTTTATAATACAAACTGGTTTCAACAGAATGCAAAATAGTTGAATTAAAAACAAGACTCTAGATTCCCAGATGTAATAATGCATATCTTCCTTTAGATTCTAGAGTCATGCAATATTACATCAAATTACTTGACAGCTAATAGAACACTTACACTTACTAACAGAATGGGTTACTTTGACAATGTTGCATAAACACCACAAGAAAAACTACAATTAAACGCTACATAAAAAAAAAGTTTCTTTGTGACTTGATTCTTTGTTAAGACAAAGTTACAGTAGAATGGATTGATATATAGAGTATAGAAGCCAAACATATAGTTATAAAATAAACTTCAATGACCCAAAATTCTCTCCCCTGATCAGTCTTACCTATGTAATCAAAACTACCAGGGGCCAGGCGCTCAGGAAGGTGTGTGGCAAATAGAAAGCTTGTGAGGAAAGCCAGGGCAATGTGGTTGTAGTGTAGAATGTTGGTGTCGTTATTAGTGCAGCCATCCCCCACACAAAGGAAAATCTGTTGAAACAGACAGATTAGATACAGCGGACCAGCGATATTCTAACTTTTTCAGGCACGTCCTCCCAAAAGAAAAATCTAAAGTTGTGGATTGTATGTGACGGCCTTTTGGTCATGTATAACCTATTTTTTAATACCATAAACAGATATACAGTAAATATATACACAGACAGCGTTGAAACATTTATGAGATAAAAAATTATTAAAAATCCAAATAATTCTAATAACTTAATAAACAAGTATTGTTATTGTGATACCTGAAATAGATTTGTGGATCTGGTTAAATTTAATTTTTTTCAAGTGAGGCGAATTCAAGTCAAGCCTTGAATGGATGTCTACAGTATTTATGACATACCCCTTTTTTTCTGTGTCTCACACCTATTTACATTTCCATGCTTTCTGAGTTGGACTCAAGATTGTGGACACAGTACAGTAATGTTCAATTGCTAGTCACTGTTTTTTTCTGATTTGATTTTATCATTTGGGGCCAAGCAGGCATAAGGCCAGGAATCATAATAAGTAAACTTTAAAATCTGATATAAGCACAAATACTAGATGTCATTGCGTTACGAAGATAGAAGCGGTGTGGGTCTGGCCCTACCCTATAGAACAGAGGAATGTTGTCAAACAAGTAGGGGTAGGCAAAGGCAAGGACACGGAGGAATTTTCCAAACTTCGGACTCTGGCATTCTGGGAATCTGAAATGCAAAAAAAGTGTGGCTGTTACTTGGAATACGTCATCTATTCTTTCCTGATATAATTTAAGATAACCTAATATAATTTATGCAGTACAGCTATGGAATAGCAATCTCTGATTTGAGTGAAAACAAAATGCATGCAATGTAATTTGTACAGGTACTGGGTAATGTTCTCTCTTATCTTAACATATCTCAAATTAAGTGCATAACATATCACACTTTAGTTACTAGTGACTAAAATACTTTTCATGTCTACTGTTTAGTCTAATCTCTAAATATTGTGCTGTGACAGCACTTTATATCTAGAATTAAAATCTCAAAGCTTCTCACAGTATTAAAAAATATTAAATGTATACTAAAAAGTATTTTGAAAACCACACAAAGCTATAAGTATCTGCCCAGCTCTGTCAAAACATGACTGGGGGTTTTAGTACTGTTTAATTTCTAAAAATCTATTGTGTGGGTAACATTTATTTGCTCAATTTATTTGTGTTAATCCAACAAAATATAAATTTACACAACTATATCTAAATGGAAATTAATCTTTGAATCTGAAGATAAATGTTTTAAAATCAAGAGCAAATACCATAGGACAATTAATGACACATTTTGTGTAAGCCTTCAAACTGTATCTATTCAAATTAAAAGTTTAGTCAGAAAGCAGCAACTGGGAAAAAGATAGAAAGCAAACACCAATAGCAAATATTATTCTTTACCTTTTTACGGTGTTGTGATTATACTGTAGAAATGGTAAGCCAAGCCTTAGCAGAAAGACAGTAGTTGAATGAAAGAATAATAATTATGAAGCAATATAGCGAGTGTAATCACTGAGACTGCATCACCCAAGGTGCGTTTGTGGATGCAAGCAATGTTATTGAGATGTTTTAAACATTGTTTGTTTACAGTTTAGCAAAAAATGTATCACCTGAAACCTGAATACACTATCAATACCACTAGACATTTTCTGATCACAACAGATGTAAATTAATTCTGAAGGTATTAATAAAACCTATAGTACATGTGTAGTAATCTGTATTAAAGGTACACTCCTCAACTGCATTATAGTGCCCCCACAATCCCTGAATATTCACCCCAGCCTGTTTGGAAACACAATATGTGTGCGGGAGGGGCACTCTCTCAGTTTAAATACAAAACAACAATGCTAGTGGGTTGAAACCAGCGGACGCACCTCTATAACTGGAAGCCCTTTCACACTCAAACAGTTGTGTTTCTAAACAATCTGAGGCTGATTTTCAGTGTTCTTGGGGATGCTTGAGGTGTGTCCCTTCAACCATCACTGACAAGTACTCAAATAATAGAGAGGTTTTTTTTATCTTTGTTTTCTTTGTTTCTTTCTCGCAGTGTATACCTTGAATAGCAGGCCAGGGAGGTGCAGAAGACAGTGTTGACAACAGCGACTGGGATATAGAACTGGTGAAACATGCCATTAACCCACTTGTCAGGGAACACATAGGCTGAGTAGGTAATTGCTGACCCTGTAACAGAAGATATAAAAATGTGTTATATATACAGTATATATACATACTGTATACAGTACATATGTGTGTCATATAATAATTTAAAACTAATTTAAAAAATCACACAAAGGGACACAACCTAAGTAGGCTATTGGGTTACAATGTAAATGGCCATTGATATAAATTAATGAGCCAATTTGCTAAATATTTATATAAATTTTTTATTTCATCTAGACTGCTTGATAGGACTGTCTGTAACATAATTTTCTTATAGTTTGAATAAGTTACTAAATGCAATGCTATGACAACAATGGGCATATTAAACTACTGCATAACCGTATTACAATCTATGCCAATTGCTGTGAATTCATACAATCCCCATATAACTAGGTCAACAAATGTGTAAATATAAAAAAATATGTAATTGCAAATAGAGCAATACTGACATAAGTAAATCTTAAGTCATCATAATGATAATTTTAGCTTTAATTTTAGCTGCTGATGCATTGGCTACATTAAAACCTTTTACCTCACAGGACCCCGGTAAACACACCTACCCAGGCTGTAGAAGCTGAGTGCACCGTAGTCAAAGAAGAAGCAGATGTGGCGCGCACGAGCTGACATTGTGCTGAAGGTGTGGGCACAGCTAGAAGCTAGTGGGTATACACAACAGGAGAGGAGGAAGACCACCAGTGGCCAGATGAAGGAGTCCTGCCAGGCCGTCTGCATCAGAACTACTGTCAGCAGCTTCCAAAGAAAGTACCTGTCAAGTGATGCACACAGAATATGTGACAGGGTGAGTACCCAGCACATGGCTGCACATATATAGTTCCTCCTCTCTGCCAAACAATGAGAATAATTGTGTGACCATGTTTCTATTAAAGGTATCAACTTGAATTGAAACAAACGCACTTTAACTCAACAGTGATGGGGTATGGTCCTTTCGAATTCTCCAACTGCTCTGCTGCTAGATGCTGTCTTGTTTTCTAACACAACACATTTTCCACCAAGATGTTTAATAAAGTGTGTAATAATCCCCTTCATACAACTAGAGAGGGGACCTGTTTTCCTTTTTGAGGATGTTTGTTTAAGGTATGTAAAAGTCACATCATGTCAGACACATAATCTCATTTTTATTTCCCATAACCAGAGAAACAAGGCTCCCACAGAGCAAAAGATCTTAAGGGATCAAATAATGTCACATTAGGACCACCCATCTATGACCTAATGATTAGGTTATAGATGGATGATTGGCATGTACTGTAACATGTTCTTATCACCACTGAATTATGTAGATGCGTATTTGTTGATGTGGCGATTACCATATCAACAGGCTAAGGTTTAGTGCACATTGGCCATTGTTCCCAAGTCTCTGTGCTCCTCATTAACAAATCCATCTTATCTGTGCTTTTTCCCCGTCTCTGTGTAGAGTAGTAGCATCTCACTGGAGAGCCTAAACCAGAGACAAGCTCATTAGGTAGCTGACTGGAGATTTACACTTCCACACTGGGACCTGTGATAAAAAACACTGCTTTGCCCAAATTCCTAGCGCACACCTGTCTATTTCATAATGCCTACCTATGTGTACTGTATGTGTGCATGAATGCAAATTAGCATATACAATTACGCCATTTATTCTCCCACGTTCTCACCCGCACACATGCACGCACAAACACACACAAATTCTCTATCTCCCTGGACACCACACTGTCGAAGCAACTATCCTCTCTGGGGGAAGTAGGATCTGCCTTGGTGGGACCAGCAGGCTAGTTAGAATAGTAACACTGAATCACTAAACGTCTAAGTCATGCTAACACAAATTCATAGTTTTATTATTGAGGTCCAGAGAGCCGACAGCTAGTATTTAAAACTATGTATTAATACTATAAGCTAACTCTATACTACTCTATACTCTAAGCACTGCTGGCAAGACTGTATATTATGTCAAGCCATAGAAACACATTGTCTTGCCTCTAATTTATTCTATAGCTGCCACCGTTTATCCCTTCGTTTTTACCAATCACTCTTTTATTTACTTCTTTCCTCTTTCTATATTCCTTTATTTATCAGCTCAGGTCTACGATGCTGGCCCATGTCTGTCGAGCTACATTTTCCAGGGAATCTTGTGATTCACATTAGCAGGAAACACTTCCATTGTTTTTGAGAAACAGTGGAAGCCAATGGCAGTTACAGCTAAATAAAAAGATAAATTCACTAAACACAATAATCAGAATATTTCATCCCAAACGGGTGAGGTAAGGAAGCTATACAGTCAAGAGTTTTACTAAAATTTAATTTAATTTTACAATTGCCTACAGTGTATTTAATTAAACCTACAGCATAGGGTAGCTGTCTTGTAAAGCCCTTCAAAACCTGGATTGGATGATCAAGGTTTAATAAAAGTAACATGAAAAACAAATGCACAAAGGTTCCTGTACTCTGTAAGGGAGCAATACGACCAATGGCTTTTTTCAGGAAAGACCAGTGAGAAAGAAGCATTGTGTGATAGGAGGTATGTTTAACCTGTTAGCCTTGATAATGCTGTTTGAATTCCAAACAAACTTGTCTCTATGGAGCATGTGCTCCTTCTCACGAAACCAAACGCATTCTTAATGTAAATATTTTATATTTACTCATACTTACTAATCATCAAAGGTGCCCTAAGTAATGTTTTGGGGCAGAAATGAACTAGGTATACATAAAATAAATATGTATGTATCGTATATATTTTCAACTATGTACACTTATGAGAGAGGCAATTCGCTACTTAGGTACAGAATTTTAAGATACATGAGGGACCAGGCGATCATAGAGTCAACATAGGCACTGTTGTAGCTACACTACTAGATGGTAGTATCAACTCTAAGAAACCCTCTTTTCAGAGGTTAAATGCTTAGTGCACCTTTAATGTAGTCTCTGCATTTGCAAGTGCTGCTGACTCATAGGTTTAGTCATTCCACTAACCGCTCGTATTCCGTTGAAAGGCATCTAGAGTATTTTAAACAGGATTAGGATGTACAAGGCTTTAGACATAGGTAATACTGAAACATTTTTTCATGTCATCTTAAGAATTTGACTGTTAAATTATGAAAATGTCTAAAATTGTATGTGAGATGTAGTATTTTTACATGATGACGTATTTAAACTAGTTTTGTTACGGCAGAAACCAATTGTTTGTGCTGACAGTTTGACAATGAACATAACACAACATAACACAATCACGTTACCATGCAACAATACAAGCTTAACAAGTTTAACAAGAATCCTCTATTATAAAGTTGGAAAAAGGAAATGCACTATGTGCATTTCATTGCAAACAAAATGATTATGTCTCTTTTGTTTGTTTTTGTTTTTGTTTTGAGACTTTAGTGTGTAGGCACACAGTATAAATAGAGGTGATAAAGCAAAGACCAAACACTGTTGACCAGGCCTTATTGTAGTATGAGGGAGATGGAGATGGTTGAATTATTAATAAATGCATTAATTAATGAATTAATGTATACATGTCAATTAATTAATAAAAAAAAGAAACGCTAATGAAAGCTATATTGCAATGCCATTTTGTAATGAATGAAAAACTGGTTTGAAAATCTTACCATGTGGGTAAAAAGTGAGTCCAGATGTTGAGTGTTTCATTGGTCAGCTGGAAGACACTCAGAATGCAGTCAGTGGCTGAGCTGCGGGGATGTCTGTACCCTGAGATGATGCTGTCCTCGTGGAAGACCTGAAGAGTCATGTAATGTAATGTAATTTCTTACCTTGATTATTCGGCATATTTCTAAACAAAAATAGATGTTTTAATATCCTATATTCCCACATTAAGTGGTTTAATATCAACAAGGACACAGAAGAGAACTTACTTTGGGCACTTGGTTGATGGTAAACACTCGTGGTAAGCGGATCAGGCTGAGCATTGTAAGGAGAAGATGCTTTTGCTAAGCTGCACACTGAGCTGAGTAAAAACTGAAGCAACTAGTCAGCGGTGCTATAAGACTGTTGCTGTTGCCATGCTATAAGTTGGCCCACCCCTCTCCCTCCCAGCCAGAATATCCACCTGGGCCCTGCCCACTCCACCCCTCCTTTCTCCTCCCTCTCTATTTCTCACACACCCACAGTCAGAAAATGTTTTTGTCATCGAAGATTTGAAAGAAACCTCTGACTGACAAATTGAAATGCAAAGAGTTTACCTTTAATTGCAAGTGCTATTGCTTCCCAAAAAATAGCAATTACACAATCTGCTCAGAAAGAGCTGAGAGCACAACTCACCAAGCAGGTTTTAGTGAGAATTCTCTCTTTAAAAAGACAACAAAAAAACAAAAACTGAAAAAAAAGAAAACAGCTGGGATTGACACTAATGGACATGGCTAGCATAGTTAGCACCTAGCCATTTTCCTCTAAACTAAGAAACACACAGGCTGCAGCAGGCTAGATGCATTTAACCCAGAAGAGCTATCTGAGTTTTTCAGCCAGTCTAGATAAGCCTCATATGAATGGAGGGTGGGAGAGACGGGCGTGAGTTGCCCTTGTGGAAAAAGGTAAACAGAATCTCTTTCACTCCACTTCTTATTCACCTCATGTTTAACTGTGACTTGTCACTCTCGTAACAGCTGTCACGCCCAGGGAGATGGGACGGCCAAATCATTGCTGCCTTGTTATCATGTTCAAACTGTGACACTATGAAAGCAAACACGTAGAAATGTTGCCAGGTAATTGTGAAGTAGAGGTGCCGTATTATAATATAATGTCAAATGTTTTGTACATTGTGTAGGGTTCGTTTGATGATTTACCTTTCTTTCAAGGTTTGTTGAAATATATTCAGACATCTATCTAGTAATACAAACCTGTTTTGAACTGATTTACAGGAAAGGGACGTTAATGCTTGATGTCTGTTATCCATATACAGTACAAACAATTCTTGTGGGCTACTGTATTACTGTTTCACCATGTGTAAGCTGTAAGCCATAAAAAAAAAAATTCAGATTAGCCAAAATATGTTTTGTTAACCGTGTAGACCAGCACAGGGACAAAACATATGTATAATGGCAAATAATCTTGAGTTACACCTTGGGGAACTGATTCTGCTTACTCTCAGAGGGATGAAGTCGGCGTACGTCGTTACCAAAACATCACTGAAGGTTAAGGCATCAAATGAACGGTGGTTAATATGTCAGTTATCCAACCACATAACAGATTCCATGGTAGGGTGAGTGTGGTCAACTGTGTCCTGAGTGGCAACAGAAACAAGGTGTGAACAATGTCATGTTCTTTAGGCATTGTTAGTAAAACATTATCAACTGCAGCACAGATTGTGAATAAAAATCAATATAAATGATAGATATTTCTTTAAAGGACTTTATATTGTAAAATTCCTCATCACCACCCATTTACAGTATAGGTGACTTTGTCAAAACAGCTCCCTTCAGGAATAACCAGTGACACGTCATTCCAGAAACTTCTACTGACATATTTATGTGACAATGTAGGCCTACAATGGAATGTGAAATGAGTCATTAAACTGTTCTATAGCAAGCTGTACTTAATATTTTTTTTTTTTGGGGGGGGGGTTATATCACAGATAGTTTAGGTGGAAGTACAACCTCCCACATGAATGCAACAGTATCATTAAACGTTAAACATAAACTAGGATTGTAGATAAGAAAATGCAGATTTATCCAATTATAAAATGTCCCTAAAATATGTATAGGCCTATAATTATGATTTAATGGTGATTCTAATGATTCTAGTGGTTCTAAGTCAGAATTTGAGGTTGTCGCTGCACACTCTGCATTGATTCAATTCAACCACAAGATGTCAGTGTTCACAAGCTCAAAACAGTGGTCCCATAGTTGTATAATGGCAGCCAAAAATAATAAATACAAAATGTTAGTTCTATAACAATGTAGCATGGCATGTAATGTTGTAACATACAGCAAAAAGAAAAAAATACTTCTTTAGAGCTATGTTGTTAATTTTACGTCAGTAAGACAACATTTTATTGGTACAGTATGAATTGAAGCTTGTGCTTGCCGTTTATTGGCTGCTGAGAAGAAAACGTTGCAAGGTTGCTTAAGGGCAAAATCCCACCGTTCTCCACAGCAATCCTCACCCCTGAATGTTTATGTAACATCGCACAACCATTAGGTTGCTTTCCACATTAGGCATTCATTGAGAGACCCGTTATTGCTGATGCAAAGGTTCCCCTGCAGAATGTTTTGGGTGGATCCAGCTGGATGCTCTCATGGTTAAAGGAGGCTTTCCTGGAAACCTAATGATAGATGATAGATGATATGGGTATAGCATAGCAAGATCTATGTGTGGACCCTATTCATGTATTTTGCTATTTGTTATGGTGAATTATTATTTGCAATAAGTTTTGCTTGTGCAACTGTAGCATATGGGTTCAGGGTTGTATGGTGTCTTGGTTGATGAGCTCTAGGACGAGACAGACTGCCCTGCCTAATTCATAATTAATGCTCATTAAACTCCATGCACCCTTTTTCCTCTTTATGTGCTTTCCTCCATAAGTCTTGAAAGCCTGAACTTCCATTTCACACCAAACAATCTCCCTCGAGGTATGGCCTACTCCCTCGCCTCTTTTTAAGTTGAGGGAGAACAGATCGGATTAGGAGGGCAAAATACTTGACCAGACTTGCCATGGAGGTCATCTTTGTCTCGACCCACACAAATTACATTTAGTCCTTTGGGAGATGCTTTAATCCAAAGTGACTTGCAATAAGTACCTTTGTCGATAGGAGGTGAAACACCTATACGCCAGTTATTATTAGAAGAAGCTTTCTATTAGAACAGTGACATCGGCAGTTACTACAGCTAGATATGTTGCAAGAGGCTTGAGTTGCATTCCAAGAACCCATAATATATCACATTCCTAAGTGCTTTAGCCAAGGACAGATCATTACATAATACAATGAGAGAGCAGGAATAAGATTTCTCCCCTTCTTTTTTCATCCCTTTTGGAGCTATGAGGTAGACAGGTCAATAGCTGTGGGATCCAGGTGGACTCTAAAGGGTTCAATTCACTGCCCTGTAGGCCAGCAGCAGTGTCTTGAATTTGATGTGGAGCTCATGGAAGAGGGGCGTCGCGTGGGATGGTTGGACAGCAGCCGTGCTCCCCTACTTATCAAGAATTGATGGCAGCTCATTGGGATTACAGAGGCAGTGAGGCTGTGTTCAGCACCAGAGAACCGTTTGAGCCGGCTACACGTGCTTTTGTGGGGACTGAAGCCAGATTCATCTGCTTCCTAAAACATCAGACAAGGAGGACAACTGAAGATGGGTATGTATGGGTGGAATTTTCCTTTTTTTTTTTTACACCCAAGACAGAGTCAGTTGAATTAAGGTGCTAATTTATATAGCCCAACGGCATCACAGTTTACAGAAGCATCTGAATGGCAGCAGAAGATGCCTGAAGTTTTTTTTTGTAGAGACAGAATTTAAAGAGAAAATGACAGGAGTAGGGGATAGGGCCACAGTCAACAGGAAAATGTGACTGGGAATGAGTTTTGTAATAAAAGATTAAAAAAAAGAGACTGCGCAATACATTTAAGAAACAATGCTTTTATTTTTTTTCTTTAAAAGTCCATTTTAAAGCACAAAGATTTACTATTTATATAAACACCTCTTTTCCTTTCAATATAAAAATGGTAGCATGTGCACATTGTGCTTGGATTGCCAAGTCTATACAACCATTCTGGTCTTCCTGCGAAGTCCCAGTAAACATGTTATTGCATAAATTTCATGTGACCTAGTATGGCCATATGTTCAGTCTTTAGTGGATCAATAGAAAATACATGTTGAAATGAAGGGAAAAAATGTACACCCATCATGAGTAACAATAGCAGCTTTCTAAAGGAAGGCGTTGCACATTGTCCTGAAAAGTAAATGATACAAAATAAACAAAACCAAAATGAATTCTAACTAAAAACTAGCTGGTAGTTGTGCTTGTTTGCAAATGATTCCATATACAATAATGAAATTGCTATGCCGTAAATAAATACAAAAAAGGAGAATCTATTAGCTAATTTCTCTTGGAAATTTTTTACCGTGGATCACTTGTTGCACATTTCCCTTTTTATAGTCATGTATTAACACATACCAATGATCAATTCTACAGAAACTACATTAAAGAAACCAGCATTTCTCAAAAGGCAGTGTCTACTGATGAGAGCTTCATAAAATGCAGAAAGAAAATCTATTTGCACAAAAATATCCAAAAATGTACTTAAATCAAAGACTTTGGTTCAAACAAAATTAAGCCAGTTATACACACATACACACTTTTGTGTGTCCAACTTCCCTTGGAATCACACACCACCATTCATTGTTCCACCTAAATGGGTACTATGAAATATGCATAGAAATATCAATGAGAAGAAAAATGCCACCAACACCAGGACTGTCATGCAAATAACTGGATCACTTCAGAAATACATCCGTTTCTAGCACGGCAATTCCATAAACATTTAAAATAGAATTTCAAACTGTTAATTCCCCACCAGCAGCAGTCTAAGCCTTGCTTATATAACGTAAGATTCATTGTGAAAAACGTTGAGGTCACAGAGGAGGTGGAGAGGTCAGACAAGTTCCAATTACACTATATTGTTTATCTTCTACAGCAATTAGCATTTGTCCCCACTTTTCAATTAAAGAATAAAATGGAGAAAAATTCAGATGAAAAGTATCTTGGATAATTCAAAATAACTCTAAACACAAAGAAATCCTGACAAAATAAACCAGACTTTTCTTCGATCATCTATGAAAACCTCGGAATTATCAAGGGGCTCAATTTGACACCACCAGTGAAAGCTGACTCATCCCCCGACTAGCTCCAATATTCATGCTCTTCAGCCCATTAGCCGTGTAAATTGGAGGAGTCTTGGCAAAGCCTCTTCTTTCAGCAATAGGCCAGAATTCAGATTTAAAAAACACGCTCAAATCAGGCCAACACAAGAATTAAGGAGACAGACAGGCTGCTGGAATGTTTATTAGCCTGCTAGTGTTAGCTTAAGAAATGGTGTGGATAGTGTCCCTTTTAAATGATTTAAGCTAATGAAAAAAGGTAGCCGAAAAAAGTGCAGACCAACCCTAACACACATTTAACACACATGACCATGCTAAAGCATCAACCAACCCAGTAGTCACAAGCATTGATGCCAGAGTGACGTTAAAGTCACAAGCATTCTTCAGTGTGTGCAGCATGGTTTCTGTAGCCATCCACATTAGAGAGCCAATGGGTGCGCTCAAGGGAGTGATAACAGTACCTCTTATGCTGTGGCCAGGCATTAGAAGGTAGAGCATGCCACTGTCTCTCTTCAGTGGCTCAGATGAAACATAACCCCTCCCCAGAGAAATCCACATGACCTAACCTGCAGCCATATGGGCGCCCCTGACCAGATTAGGACTCCAGCACCACGCCTACCCAGCAGCTCGTCTGAGCACACAATCAAATTGCGGTCTGACGCTTAGGAGAGCCATGGGGCAGCATGATGAGCACTCTATATAAGGGGATCGGCCCTGACGCATGGGAAAGTTCCTTCAACTGTTGTATTTGTAATGCTTGACTTATTGTTTTTCATGAAATGTAACTGGAGGAAAAATACAACTTTGGATACGTTTCCATCAATGCACTGGATGTAGCTAAATGCAGGGCAACACCACCAGTATGTTCTCATGTCAAGCCAAGTCAAGTAGAACTTGATTTGTCCCCAGAGGGGCAATTAGTTGTAGTACATCCTCCATCTTAAACATGATTCTGTGTCTTTTGGGAGGAAAGCTCCATTTTCCGAATGGAAGCCATCAATATGAGGAAGTATAAAAAGTATTTAGTTCTACTTTTTCAACTGTTCACATGTTAAAAAAAAAATAAAATAAATAAATACAAAAAAAAAAAAAAAAAAAAAATTAGAAAAAATATAAAAACAACAAAAAAAAAAATAAAAAAAAAAAAAAAAAAAAAAAAAAAAAAAAAAAAAAAAAGAAGAAAAAGAAAAAATAATCAGGTCATAGTCATTGCGACTTTCGAGTCGAAAAAAAATATCCAGTTTGTAGAGAAAGCTTAACTTGTCAATATTTTATATGAATTTCATTACAGATTTATTCACCAAGTCTGTTTCAAATAATTCATATCATATTCTATTATTTACAGTATAGAATTTCCATAAAATATGCAAATCTGGGATGAAACGGATTTAAAAATAATATGGGAAGAGATTGATGATGATTCAATCACAGAAAAAAAACAAATCTTCCTGGCCACAAACACACATCCTCGGAAACAAGTTTGTACATAATTACAAACTCTACTTCAGGAAAACAATGAGAGCTACTTTTATTGTTATACCTGGGCCTGGCGCTAAGCTCACCATTATCTTATAGCGATGAGGACAGATCCCTCAGGTTAGGTTGCAAAACAGAATTGGCGAACCCAGATGGACAAAACGTAGGCATGTGCGTCACATTTACACTTACATACATTTACTCATTCGTGTACACACACATACACACACACACAGTCCATCTTAAAATCTTAAATCTGCGGAGTAGACTTCCTCCTAGTTGTGCTTGGCACGCCCCCCTTTCAGGTAGCTCTTCCAGCGCTTGACCACGTCCTTAAAGACGGGTGCATTGTCTACAGATGCCAGCAACTGGAGCTGGTTAATGTGTGTGGTGTGGTAGTCCCAGCGCGCCAGGTTGGGCGCTGTACCCAACATGTAGTGCCGCAAGTCATAGATGCTCCCGGAACCCGTGTCATAGAGTGGCAGCATGGCCTTGAGGGACTCCATGCCCCGGCTGAACAGCTGGCCAGCCTCTCTGCCCAGTTTCTCACCAGCCGTCTCTGTCAAGTCGTAGAGTCCCAGCAGGGAGTAGATGAAGCCATTGAGGACAAAGGAGCTGGGCGTGGTGGGGTATTCTTCATACCAGTCGTACTTGTTCATGAACACGGCTTTGACCCCGTGCTGCGCTGAAGGCGTCTTGTAGGGGCCTATTGCCTTGAGGGCAGCACTGAGGTAAGCCTGGTCTTTGGTGAGGAGGTAGGCTCTCACCAGGGTGGACATGGCCTGGCCCTGGGCCATGGCAGAGTACCAGCCGGGCTCCAGGGCCCGGAAACCTTCACCCAGTTTACGGGTCACCATTATCGGCCAGCCTCCGCGCTCGTCCTGGTTGCGCAGCAGCCAGTCGCTGGCAGCAAAAAAGGCCGCCATGTGGGCAGTGGTGGATATAGTGATGTTGTCAACAAAACCATGCCCATGGAGCATCAGCCGCACTACCCGCCTTGGCATGATCTGAGAGAGAGAAAGGATTTAGACTTCTGGTTTGAACTGACTTATGAAGTCAGTTCAAACCATTTGATCAAGATATGGCTTTAAAGGCATAGTGCAAAATCATTATTAAGCATTCAAAACCTTTCTTTTCAGGGACGGCATTTCAATATGTAGAGTAAAAGCATGCATAATACCAGAACAGAACTAGCCTTTCTTCTCCACTTGCCATGAAATCCCTCTTGTGAGGAACCATTTTGAAATGTCGCACGGGTGGGGGAAAAGGTTACCTTCGTGGCTTTGACAGCCTTGGTGTTGGACAGCCCCACGCCCTTCCTGAGGTCTGTGAGGAGGTCGCGGGTCAGTGTGCTCCAGGTCGCGCGTGGCCCGATGCCGTAAGTGATGTCGCGGTCTTTAAAGGCGATGAGCTGCGTGGTGGTGACGTAGTGGATGACGAACGGCGGCCCCTTCTCTGTGGTCTCCAGGACTACAGACAAACTCCCGTTGGAGGTGAATTTGAGGTCCAAGGTGAGGATGAAGTCCTTGGAGTTCCCCAGCGGGAGAGACACCCCCTCGGATGACTCTAAAGGGTCGGATGGGGGCGGGAGTAGAGCACCAGAAAAAATGAGAGGTTTGAAAATGTGTCTAATGAATCTTGAAGACGCTGACTTGCAGAAGAGCCCAACTTTTATAAGTGCACTGTCTTCCAAAAATCTATTCTCATCAAATCCAAACTTTGCGAAATCTGCTGAAGGAGCCCTCTCTTGGTCTGTTTCGATGATAGCAGCACTCTTTTAGTCCTGTGCTCCGAATTCATCTGTACTGTAGCTGCATTCTCTTGTGATCAATAACACGGAGCAAAAAACACCCACTGTCAAAACTCTAACCGTGGTTCTTGTGTTATGATTACTTTGAGAGTTCCTAACAAGCTGTCGATTTGCGTGAGAGAGAGAGAGAGGGGGAGAGAGAGAGAGAGACGGGGAGACTAGTCTCATGAGATGGCTGTTCAGATGTGTCACTGTGCACAGGGTTTAATTAGACGAATGCCAGGCAGGGGAAAGGCAGGGGGAGACAGCGGTGAAGCGGAGGGGGCTGTATATGAAGACACACAAGCGAGGGGGAGACGAGGCACCTCTGCGTCTCCTCCCTGACAGGCCAGGCACACAGAGCTTGAGGACACCCACTCGAGACAGATTCAATCCCAACACTCCACCTTTCACTCTCGCAGTTCAGCCAATAGTCCGTATTCATTTAGAAGTGGTGGGGCGCCAAGAGCTTCTAGACCTCTCTCGCCCTAAAGCCATACTACTCCACAACCCTTTCCCAATCAAGGCATTGCCGCTCCCCAGAGAGGAAGACGGAAGGGAGAGCAGGAGTGCAAGAATAGGGAGTGGAATGATAGCTATGTGACTAGCTATCATTCCACTCCCTGTTCTAGCACTCCTTAAGAGTCAGCCCTAAAGACAAGCCGAGTGAAAATGAGAGAGACTGAGCTGAGAAGGCAAAAGGACTGACTTGAGACATAAAGACGCTCGATGAGAAGGAGAATGAAGGAGAGAGCCAGTCTGGCAGGGGCCTCTGGTTGACTACGGCTCTTTAATGCACTCATAAATCCATTACTTAAGGCAATCCAGGGGGTAAGTGGATTTGTACTGTGGCCCCGTGATTACTGCACCATCAATAAAGGATGGGCAGGGGCTCCACACCAGATTCCATCTCCTCGGCGCTGCTCTGCGGCTGCTTAGCGATGAGCGATGAGGTCGCGTGCAGCTCGACGGAGACGTGTGCGGCTTGCCCATGTTTGTACACTCGCGCACTTGGGAGAGCGCTAACATGCACGCGCGCGGGGCAATACGAGAGCCGACGCGCGCATTACCTCCGGGGACTGCACTGCTAGCTAGACACGCTGGCGACAGCGATTACTCCGCCGCTTCTGCTCGTCTCGCGTGCCCTTCTAATTCTTACTGGGGATTGATCGGCAGCGCGCGGCGATTACTGAACCGACGGGGCACCCCGAAGGTGCCCGTTGAGCGAAAGACGAGGTACAGTACAGTACAGGCGTGGGGACACGGGGGCTGCTAGACTTCAGTATCAGGGGACAGACAATTGATCCACTTGTCAGCAGGACTTGGGGGCTTTGCTGCCGGTGCCCTAGATAAGCCGGGAAGAGAACAGACAGAAACCCGGGCCGCAGTAAGGGAGGAGGGGAGACGGCACAAGCTTAGAGAACGGGCTAAGTTTGATCAGGGTTCATGATGAGGGAGAAGAATAGGGATGCGAAATGAATAGAGTTGGTGGGATCATAATGTTCAGGGGATATGGGAGGGCAGCTGGGGGGCTTGGGGGTTTGGGGGGGGGGGGGCGGTGGTGTGTGCAATAGAGGTGGAACATCTTCTGAAAGCTGCTGATGGAAAAAGGAAGCAGAATGAGGGATGGAGGCAGTCGAGGGAGGGCTGAGGAATGATAACAACGACGAGAGTGTCAGAGAAAGAGGGATGGCGGTGAGAGAGGGAGTGAGGAGGGGAGGGGAAACATCTAGAGTAGAGAAATGAAACAAAATTGGTAAGGATGAGAGGTTGACAGGGGGAGAATTAGGAGGAGTGGAGGATTATAGAAGAGGCAGAGCTCTACGGAGGACACGCGGTGGCCTGGATGTGGTACTGAGAAATGAGGGGCGGATAAAGATATGGAAATCAGGCCTGGCTTAAAATAATGAATTGAAATGGCAGAATGAGCGCAAGGAACAAATAAAATACTTAGAATCTGTTCCGTTTTCATCGTATTCTTTTCTATGCTGGTTATTCTACAGCTGTAAATGTCCCCGACTACATGGTCGGCTTTTTAGTACAGCATCAGATTATACAGGCACAAATGTCTGCAATATCAGTGGAAATCCGTACGATTTGCTGATGTACATAATAGTAGTACACATAAGCCACAGTAGACAGAATTGGAGGTTAAAGATGGTTTTGGTTTTTCCAGGACAGGCCCCCGGACACAGACTAGCACCCTGTCAGGCTGTGTACTTGCTCATTGAGCTAGCTAAAGCCGCGGCCTACAGGAGATAAGCTTTTTGCCCCCGAGGATAATCGGCGATCAAGGGAGGTTTATTTACCTGGGGCGCTGAACTGACGCACGGAGGCGGCGCGCATCTTGTCGTGCACGCGGCCCAGGCTGCAGCCTCTGGGCACGGCCCAGGGTGCCGTGCTGGCGCGGCTGTCCCTCTCGTCGGCCTCGTCGTACACCTCCACGTGGGGCGGGCGCTCCGTCAGGTTCTTGCTGTAATGACTCAGCCCATACTGGGCAATCTGGATGGCGTAGAAATAACCCTGAGGACCCCACTGGGTGGACAGGGGTACACCTGGAAAAGGATGGACAGGAGCAAAAGGAGGATCGACTAAGAAAGACAAAATAGAGAGAGGTGCACTAAAAATAAATTCTAATCAGTTCGAATTTCAATTGCACAAGCTGCCTCTACTGTGGTTATTTGTGTTACTTTCCAATGTGTATCCATGTTGCATCGATTGTAAGCCTCTGTAGGCTTTTTAACAGCAAACAACACAAGGACATGAGTCACATCCATTGATGGTCCTTTCAGTTCTTTGTAGTCTATTTACGGTCAATAGTCTAGCTGAGATGCCTAGCCTCTCATTACCGTTTCTTTTGTACTTGTATGAGGAACTGTTCCAGATTTATGGTACAATGTAAGACGATTCCAGAATTCTTCCCATTATAACAGGTTTAAAATTAATTTTCTATGCTAAACAAATCGATGGGGGGAGGTTTTCAAAGCATAAATGCAGACAGAGGAAAAAAGGAAGGTGGAGAATAATAGAAAGCAATAGACCAATAAAACATTGGGCAGCGACAGAAACACTGGTGTAAAAGGGAGAAAGATAAAAAAAAAAGAAACGGCAAATAAAGAATAGTAAGGTAACAACAGCTTCAGTTAAGGAGTGGACACACAGCATGCTGAAATTTAAGCTAATCCATTTCCAATAGCACCAGAGGCAAGCAGCGCCATCTAGAAGCCAGAAATAGCCTGGTCCAGAGAATTGCTCCAACGAACAGATACTTTACTTAAAGACCTTGCTACAGAGGCAGCATTATACTCTACCCAGGACAGGAAAACCACAGTGGCATTTAGAGGGTTCTGGGAAGATGAGAATATGGCATTCAGGCTTGCATCAGACTACAAAGAAGAGGGGCGGGGGTGCAGGAAAGGTTAGTGGTTAAGGTGATCGACTCCCAGCGAAAAGGTCCTGGGTTGATCATGCTACCTGTAATTGTACTCACTGTACTTTAGATAGCGTCTGACAAATTATCTGATTATGATGTGTAGTATACAACCTATATAATTTGAACAACTGAAAATTAAACTAATACTAAAAACGTAACCAGTACCGTTTTGTCAACCACCTAAAACAAATGAATTTCAACATTTCTCCAGTAACACTACGTAATTCATGCACAGTTACGTAGCTGTTCCTCTACATTTCCCCTTTAGATTCTTCAAAAGAAGAAAGTTGTTCCAATTCAGAGATGTGCCATCTCCAACTTCTCTTGTGCAACTTATTAAGATACTCTTGTCACGGCTAGTGTTATTAGCGACCCAAGCGCAGACACAGGCGAACAGACAGGCAGTGGAGTTAGGGAGTTTAATAACAGAAACCAACCCGAAAACAGGGGAACACAAGAAACAAGGTAGTCAAAAGCTATAACACAAAAGAAGCTCACTGCTCAGGGGAGTCCAGGTAAACAGAAATGTTCCAAAAAGGCAAAACTCACAGGCACAGAAAAGGGCACAGGAAAGGGCACAGGAAAGGGCACAGGAAAGGGCACGGGCCAGGGCACGAAAAGACAATGACCAGGGAAAAGACAACGACGTTGACAGGGTAAAGACCCAGACATAAGACAACAAACCAGCACAGATACAGGGGAGAACAGAGACTAAATACACTGGTCTGATTGGGGAGAACGGGAAACAGGTGGGGGCGGTGAATGGACAACGAGGGGAAGGACCATAAAAGGAGGTAGGGCGGAGAAAGGGAGGGGCCGGGAAGAACACAGTGAAACAGGGTAGACACACTAGGAAAACATGGAACTAGACACAGGGGAAGACAAGAAACAACAGGGAACAGACGGGGTTGCGACAACTCTGACATTAATACATTTTATATTCCTGAATCGAAATGGCAAATCCATCCAAAACTATTCTTCATTTGGAAGTTATTTTGCAGCCAAGTCTATGTGTTGCGATGGCACAGAGGATGAAACATGGTCAATAAGCATCAGATGCAATCTCCTCCATAATATGGAATCGCATCATGACCGGAATTGAATTGTGAGAGCGTGCCCAATACCCACCTCCGCTATCCCTCCCTCCCTTTTTGTCTTCTGTGGGCTCATTCTGGACCACCAGTAGGACCACTTAATCTTAGAAAAGGTTAGCAGGTGCTGGATAAGGCTTCGGGGTGCATTAGGGCCGGCTGATACTGCTGGGTCTACCATTAAACACTTCAGTGGAATGGAACTCTTTCCCAGTGAGGCCTAAATAAAGTTGTTTGAGACTGTCTGGCCTATATTCAAATAACACAACTGACCTCTCTTCATAAGACAAAGAATCTTACCAATCTTGGACAGTAGGCGGACAATGTGAGAGAGGTTATGTTTTCTTGAACTTTTCAGTTTATTGTATGTACAGTATGTGCATATACAAAATTGTCTGATTTAAGAAGCAGCCTAAACTGTTGCGTTTCACTCTAATTCCGGTCTCCAGTCAGGAATAATTACTTAGCCATATCAGATGTTATTCAGAAAATGTTCCAATTACCTAATACACCAAGAACATACCGCAGCAATAAAAAAAGACTAAATAAATAAATGTCATTTGCTATGTGATTTATACAATAGTTACTGACAGTCCAAATTGTAAGAAAGGAATGATTTTGTTTTTCGAGAATAATTTTTCTCTGATCAATTAACTGATCAGTTAGCAGATGCTTTTATCCAAAGCGACTTGTAGTGTTAGTTAGTGAGTGAGTTTATTCGGTTTAACAGTAAGATTTTATGGCTTCTGGAGGTTAAGTGCTTTACATTATCTACTGTTGACTAGATCAGCAATACAATCATTTTTAATTAGAGTTTCATAGTCTATGTTGACAATGGGAAAAATATTAAAGAGGCCAGATAGAAATTTGTCATTTCTTTATCCTGCAACATCAAAATTAAAAGCTTTTGGTGTGCATCAGAACTTGGCCCCTGACTCTGTATGTATCCCAACAGGCTCCAGTAGGGGCCAGAGGAATGAAGGGGAGGGGGGGGAGGGGTCACCAGCTTTAATGCATATGTGCCAACGGCCCTGTTAAATCACTTTTTTTTTCTTTTTTTTTTTTTTAAAATGGGTAGCAGGGTAGGAGTGTTCCTAAGACCTTGTTCAAGCCCTGCAGAAGTTCTGACTGTGACAGGCTAATTAATGGACTGCTATTTTCAACCATAAAAATATGCTAAGAGTGAGACATATATGTGTGTGTGCCTATGGAGTGCTAAACAGCAAGTGGCCTTGGGCTTAATTAATGGAGCGTGGGACCTGGTGGTATACAGGGGTGTGTGCGTGCGTGTGCGTGCGTGTGCGTGCGTGCGTGTGCGTGCGTGCGTGTGCGTGCGTGCGCAGTTTTATTCCTATAAAAGTGGAGTGGTCTGAAGGAACAAGGAGGGTGAGAAACTGGGCTCCCCACTGCGTAGCTTAGACATACAATTTCTTGCCTGACCTATATTCCGTCCCCACAATATACACCCTCAAATTCCTGTGGTGGGGTAGACAATAGAGGTAAAGGTAGCAAGATTTGTCACCCAGTGGGTTGTACCTGAGTAGTGCAGAAATTAAACAATGCCACCTATCAGATAGATTTTTCACTAAAGTGATTCTAAGAGAAAGAAAGTGTTGACAATAAAACCAGGAAGGTAAACAAAAACCTTAAAAATGGTAATTGAATCATTAATTTCTATTTATTTTACTCATTCAAAACCAGTACTAAATTATGCAGCCTATATCCCCCCAATGCGCACACACAAGTCTCCGCCTGACAATGAGCCAGAATGGTCATTATTTCTTTGTTTGAGGAGTCACATCCTCATAATAACTTTTGGAACTTCTGGAATTAAAAAAGAAAAAAAGAAAAGAAAAAAAAGCAGCCATTTTTTATTTCATTTAGGCAAAGCCATTTCCCTCCCTCAACAGAGTGTGCAGTTGCTTAACTGGCATGCTTCCTCGTACGCGGTCTGCACACATGACCACTTGGTATACTCTGTTTCCATGTTGGCGTGGACGCGTATCTGGACCCATGCGCACTACGACCTCACGTCTTCAAAATTATGCTCACTTTCCACCTGGTCAGCAGTTTTAAAATGTTCTCCTTCTGCCACTCCCACTACTCGGCCTATTCCCACCTACTGGATCGGCATATTACTACATGTTCAGTTTTAGCATATGAGCAGTCAAGCCGTACAAGATGTGCACGCACACGTGAAATTGTGTCATGCATGCCAGCAGCTTTAGTGCTTCATTGGGACGTGGTTATCCATGCACCCCGATACTACATAGTTCGGACACATTTGCGCACGTAATATAAAGTCCAAATTATCTGCCTGAACATGCTCCTAAAACCAGAATATTGTCAGCGTATCTAAGTGTATATATATTAGTCATATTCAAATTCTTATGCACTGCCCACAAACTGAACAAACTTTGAAATGTCTGCGCTTAATTGTCAAAAGGGGGAGGATTAAAAGGGGGCTTTAATTAAAGTTAATTAATGGTGAACTCAAGCAGTATGCAACAGCCCTACATACAGATTTAAGCATAAATAGCAGCAATGTGCTAAGGTGATATGCAAAGGCTACATTCAGCCTTAAGTCAATGGGACAGAAATAAAAGGGGAGAAGACAGACTATGTTAGACTGCAGTGAATGTTAATTAGCTGTAGGCAATCTACGGTAAGCTTTGTCTTGAAGTGTCTTGAAGTTGCTGGTTTAAAAGTTATTACTTCTGATGATCGATCATTTCTCATTCAGTGCATTTGTTGTGCGTTTTAGTTTATCAGAAGAAAGGATTCAGTGTTTGGTTCTTGAATAAAGCAACCCAAGCAGAGTTTTTGGGTTCGGGAAAAACAGAGATCCAAGTTATCAGCCAAGCCTCACGTTATGACTACTGCTGAACGGATACAAAACCCATTTGCAGCTTAAACCAGCCTTTTTTTGTTCAACATAATTAAGGGTTAATGGTGGTTTAAGTTCAATTTCATTTTAAACATTACTCTTTATTTTGCAGGCCAAACTATATTATCAGATTCTTGATAATTAGCAAAGAAATACCTTACCTTCCACTCCACTAATGCACTTGACACGGTCACGCACTTCTACATTGTAGCCCTCGAAGGACATGAAGACGCCATCAGGGTGGTAGGGCTCGCGCTGGGTGTACACCTTGGAATAGCTGTGCTGGAACTCAAAACGCTCATAACCGTCATATTGAACAACCTTGCCGTACACCTCAAAATATTTCTCCATCCAGCTGAAGGGCAAATAGACGTCTGCGCCCTCCCGCCGGCCCTTGACAGTCGCGTCGTCATTGATCAGACAGTCGATCTCCTCGTACTTGATCCCGCCGGCAACAGGCGGGGGCTCCGGGGGCTGTGGAGGCTGTTGTTGGCTGCTGATGCTCGCGTCCCCTTCTCTGGGACTGGGGGCCACCGGGGGAGCGCGGGGCAGGAAGTGGAGGGAAACGTCGCTGGAACAACGGTTCCACAGCAGCACCGTAATGAGGGTGAAGAGGGCACAGATGACGATGAGTGTCTTGTAATTCACTCGGGCGGCGAGGCAGCGCATTGTCGAGGCTCGCCTGGGAGGCAAACAGAAAAGGGCAGATCAGTAGCACCGTGTGATGGACAGGTTGTTAACAGCGGCTGACTTATTCAAATTAAAAAGTGAACGGGTGTTTGGCGATGAAAGTAATAGTATCTACAACTCTCTGTGGTGTAGGCTGACAGCCTGCTGTTTAGGTGTACGATGAGAACAGCACATTCCAATTATCTTTCAATATGCTGTACATAGACTGACCTTCAACTGTCTATAGACATTATCTTTTCATGCCCAACATCCTTAAAGGCTGCAATACAGGATGCATATCTTTTGCATCAACCTAACCCAGATGCATGACCCAAAAGAGTCATTCACACACACACACACACTTCAAAACATCCTGTTCAATAATGTTTTTAATTTTTAGGAAAATTAAGGATATTGGGGTCAGAATAATCTTAAAAATAAAGTTAACAAACAACTGAAATTTGTTCGAAAACCAAAGGCTACAATTAATAAACGTGACAATAAGTGTTATCTCGTTACCTCTTTTCTTCAAGGCTACTTAACAGCAAGGCGCAGGGGCCAAGCTTTTGGCACAAGCAACCTTGAGAGAGTGCTGCTTAAAACCGATGAACTTAACAACGAAACAGAGGAGCTGATCTCAAACCTTTTAAGCCATGGCCCCCCAAAAGCCGTGATTCATATTAGCTCACATACCTGTATGCCCAGACCCTTCATAAATATGTATATGTGTCTGCAGTCACAAATGTACTTTTGTTGTTGTTTTTTTCCCCTCTAAAGTCTTCTCACCACGAAATCTTGTTAACCTCGGAAATAGTGGAACCCAATTTACACCCACACCAGTTTGTCTGCTAACGAGACATTCCAACTCTGCACTAGTCAGAAGCACAACAAAGGAGAATATTGGGTACATGACAATAGGGTCCAGCTTCTACATCAGACATTGACCTGTTCTTGTGGGTTACAGGGCTCATCAGTTTGGCTCCCTGCTTCTTTGGCATTTCTATTGGCCCAGTGAGAAATCAATAGGTAAACTCGGGCCCTTGTTTCTCCCCCACACTAATTACAGCATACGCATTGCTGGAGTTTGCAAACACAGCAATGACAAAGCCAGGCCAGAAGGAGGAAGATGGGAAGAAAATCATTACTCTCCAAGTTCATTTCAATGTCTCAGCTCAGGCCAGCCATTTCTAAAGGTCAGCACGATTAATGTGCATTAATTGGACAATGGGGGCAATCTGCCAAAAAAAAAAAAAAAAACAGCCTCAAATTACAGTTATTGTGGCCATTTTAACAAAGTTAGTCTCATGGATCTGTTGTGGAGCACTCCCATGGGGGCCCTTACAGGCAGATGCAGGGTGCATGAGATGATGGAAGACAAGCTGAAATATATAGCTTGGCAAGGCTTCTCAGAAAAGCTGACAGGGCCAAGTAACTGAATTTAGGCTCTACCAAAGTAATACAAGTTGTAAAGTATAGCATGGTGGGTGGAAAGTAACATTACCACCAAAATTCCATCTTTAATACTATATTTTCTTCCTGTAATGCTGCAGTCTCAAATGGTTAATTTGTGTCTTTGGGAAATAAATCCGCCTTGGCATATCTCTCGCTCTGGTAAAATATTGCTCCATAAAAAGTATCATTCATATTTGGAGAAATGTCAGCATGGTGAGGAGATGAAAGATTGGGCTGGCAGAAACTCTGACAACACTGAGAATGCATGAGGAAGGACTGAGGATTGTATCCTAGAAGATAAGGCAGGGAACTGGCTACAAATAATTGGCTGTGTGGGCCATCTTTAAGCTCAGGCTCAAGGCACGGACTTGGCAGGTTGGGGACTTTTTTTGTATAGTCTGACTTATACTTATATACTTCCAAATAATTTTGACCTATTTTTTCCCAATTCTTCCAACTGTAGAAATCGTTTTTGACCAAAATCAAACAGTTTAGTTTAGACTTCTGGCAATCTCTACAGTGAAGAGGCTATAGATTATAATGGAAAGAAATGGGGCTATCAAGAAAACACTAACTCAGCCAAATTTGCCCAAATGTGACCTTCAAGCTGAAAACACAGCCAAAGTTATGTATTTATTTTATGTTGTGATGAGAAATTCAGCTGTATATTATTTCCCGCGCAATGACAGTTGCCAATTGCAGTACACAAATCAGCTGCCTAGTATAATTTTTTTTAAACCCCAATTATTTGTACAGACTAAATGTTTTGTTTATGTTATGTACAAGCTATATAAAACAATTATACATCTTCTGTACACTGTACACTATATACACACAGTAAAATAACTACTGGACCAACGGTTTCCTTTTTCTGCATGGCATTTTGACCAAAATCCACTTTTGTCCATTAGATAAGGATGGGTCTCTATGTAACACAGGAGTGATCAATACTCCAAGTGTTGGACAGATGTAATCCCTCTGGTAATAGCTATGGCTTTAACTTGCGGTTCAGAAGGAAAAAGTACACAGACATAAAATACTAAAAATAAACAAGTGACGGGATGCAATCCTGTTGGGGGATAAAAGCCATCCATGTTTGACAGATTAAAGCAAGAAAAGAATGACAAAGAAAAGGAGCTTTTGAGCTTAAAAAAAAGTCAATGTCCTGTTTCAGGAAATTGGAAACTAGTTGAAATAGCAGGTGGCTTCTTCAGAATGGAAGCCTTTAAATGTTATCTTTGCATGGCCTGGCCTGAATGATCAAACATAACTCCCAGTAATGTTTATAGCGATTGCGTGGGGATAAACCTACTTTTCCCCCTTCTCAAACATGGACTGCTGCAGGAAACTGCGTTTCGATTACCTATTAAGAAATAACAAAAGCTTATTAGGCAATATATTGTAGAAACACATATTGCATAATCACAGATTTAATTAGTGTTGAATAGCAAACACTTTATTGTTTTCTGATGTTTTTGTTGCCATGTCAGTTGTGCTCAGGTTAAGGAAATGATTTTCCAAGCTAATTTCAAATTTTCAAACTAGAAGTCGGCTCTGGAGAACCAGTCAATTAATTTGTCTCAAGTTGGAGGTTGTTTTTTTGTTTTAGCTTTTTAGTTCTGAGATGTCTTGATCGAAGTACAAAAAACAGAATAGATGGACCTTTCCATTTGCCTCCTAAGGACAGTTTACCTTGGCTGGCCTTGGTCTCCACTACCCCTGGCGTCCATGACCTTTGGACCAAAGGCTCCACATTGTTCTCCTAAGGATACATACATAGCCATAGGGGGCCATAAGTGGGCTAGAAGGAACATAAGAGAGTGGCTCTGGCTCTAGGGATCACAGAGGTTGTGCAATGCTTGCCACAGTTTATGGCCCTCAAGTCACAATGCTTCCACTCCATTTGCCTCATGATGTTGGGACCTGATTCATTGTTTTCCTGCTCCATCTTATTGCACCGAGCACTGACGCTGTGGCAAAATGAGCACTGCTAGCATGTCAATTGGAGTCATTTTCAAGAAATGGAACCTGAAGGCATATGACTGGCCCCCTACCTGACCCTGGCTGATGACACCATATTGTGTGAGGCACCCCAATGTGTTTGTAATGTACAAACTATTAAAAGGCCCTATGGACCACTTAACTTTTTATTTAGAGACACCTTTGGTGTGAATAAAAAAATACAAAAAATAAAAAGAAGTCCAGCGCCCACGTTGTTCAAATATCAAATGCACTTGTGCCTATCTGAGCGCCCGTGGGCGTGTTGCTCTTAAAATAAGGTGTGGTAAGGCATATTGTTGGCACATTGCCATCTTGATGCAGCAGAAAGCGACCAACAAAAACCTGGTCTGAAGTCAATGGCGTAGTATAGTATTTCACTGTTATTTTATGTGCGCATTGTCAAGATAGTAGGCTAATATGCGGCTACATGGACGGGTGCATAACGCGCTTACACTCTTGTTACATACAGAGGGAAACCCAGCGCACAAACATGCAAAATGTGAAAGATTATTATTGATTATTATCAAGATATTTTATCCTGCTGGAATCCTGCTGTTGCTGTAGATGGCCTGCTTGCACACTTTTACTTTGGACGAGCAGATCAGTTTCCTCTGCAGCGAAGCATTCTTTCTTACGACTTGGCAAATGCACCATTATAATAGCAATCCGCCAAGGTGCAAGCATACCTGGTTCTCAAAGAGAATGGAAGATGACACCGATTGGTTTATTTAATGTAAAGCCCAAAACACAGCCACGAAGAGTCAAGAGTGTAAGTACAACCCTTTTGAACCGTTCTTCCCATCATTAAACTAGCAAAAGTGGATTTGGACACGCCCTAAATGCACTTGCGCCAGACCGTGCTCTTAGATGGTTAAAATAGGGCTCTAGTCCTCGTACCAGCCAGTATATTTTTTTCCGTTTTGTTTTTTTCCCCCGATTGGAAAAATATCAAAGAACGAATAGTGGCCTACACGGTGGGTTGGGACTATTGGGACTATAGGCGTTGGACTCCCAGTCACAAGGTCATGGGTTTGATTCCCCTAGGTGGCCTACCTGAAAGCATCCTTGAGCAAGATGCCTAACCCCTACCTGCTCCATGTAATAGCACCATGTAAATGTAAGTTGCTTTGGATAAAAGCGTCTGCTAAACGTCTTATCTTCAAAGTGTGCAAATGAGCTGAAAAGAAGCAGTGACTTTACACAAGATGCATGCGCATCGATCCAAGGCACAGGAGAGTGTAAACACAAAGCACAGGGGTCTTAAGGAGGGAGGTCTCAGAGGGAGGTCTTCTGCTCCTCCAGGAGATCACCAGGGGCCAGACTTCCATGACAGCCTCACAAGCAACCGTCTGAGTACCAGCAGCAGCTGTGATGGATTGTTAACATAGGAATGGATGCAATGACAGCTGTGCGATTAAACACACCGACTGATCCCAAGAGTATCCAATTCCACTTTGGATGTGGACAGGGTTTTGGAGACACCAGCTGGAGAGTTTATTTTAAAAACTTGCCCTGTGCATTGTCCCTCCTAAATGTCACTGATATGACTGGAAAGATACCAGTAAGCACATTAGCACAGAACTGTTTGCTTGATTACAAGCCTACGTATGATTGTCTCTTACTACTGTATATTGGGAGCTAGTTTCACCTTTAGTTCATGACGTCATTACGAAGACTTGTTAACGGAGGTGTTGGGAAGTTCCTACCTGTGCATGAATAAAGCATGCAACACCTAAAATCCACTACATAATATTAAAGCTATAGTTAAACAAATACAAGACACATATAACCTCCTACAACATGCAGATGAAACATTATACATTCATAGAGTAGTGTAATGTATCAGCCAAGCTTGTATACCATGGCAAGCTTACTGCAGCACTGGGCCTAGGAAAGATGAATAGAGTGGTTTTTATTCTACTGCTGTAAAAAAAAAAAAAATCACAAGCAGCCATCATTGCGATAACAGCCCAGCACCAATGAGCAGCCCTTGGGGAGCTGTTGCAGCAGAAGCCCGGTGCCTGCGTGTGGTGCAGGTACTGGCCCCTCTAACTAAATTCCTGACATTTCCAGTGCTGTCCTCCATGGATGGGTAAAGTCAGAAGGTGGTGTGTGGTGTTGTGTAAAGCCCAGGGTGGAGCCGAGAGGCCTGGGATGCGTGTGTGAGCGAGTTCAAGTAAAAAGGTTCCCAACAACGTTTGCATCTGAATTGAACTCTAAATGTAAAATTACTCTAGTGATTCAGTTTTATGTTGTTTAGCCTAAACATAGCATATTGCACTTCCTCAGTCTCCAAACAATTATAAATGTGCTAATAACTTTTCCAAAGAACAATGATAAACCTGAAGCATATAGCTCACCTTGTTCCTCCTGGGTAGCCAATGTAATAATGCACCCACAACTACGATTAAAGTTCCCAATAGACACAACATTAAACATTTAGATAATCATTTTACAGAATACACCCATTTCCCACTGCAGTATACAGAGCTAATAAGTGTAGTTACAATAAATAAGTTTAACCAGCTCCTGGATAGTGACCAACATGGCTGACACAGGTTGAAACCATGCCTATGAGATTTAAAAAAAATAAGCTGACAGTATGCATGCAACAGCCATCCAAGCTAGGGCTGCACGATATTGGAAAAAATGCAATGCAATATATTTTTTTATGTGCTATATATTACGATATGAAAAGGTGCGCACTGCCATATAAATGTATGACTGTTGAAATCTGTAGAGTCTTAGATTTCAGATGACGTGTAGATAGCGTGAAAAAAAATTACGATATTTACGAACTTTTAGTGTGCGCAAAGTGTGCGTAAAGGTTTAGGATATGCTTATTCATTTGTTTAGGTTTGGAATGTTTAATTTGTGCAACAATGGGCTCGATAGCTTCACAGTTGAGGCACTTCTCGTTCCAATAGTGTGTCGCATGACTGTTTTCACACATGTTTAAATGGCTTACGACTTTATTGTTTGAGAGAGGGGAAAGGGCGACCCTGGTACTGGGTTCGCTCGGGATGAATAGGTTAACATCGCACGTCTTGCGATGTCACTATTGTCTATGCACCCATCGCGATGACGATACTGAAACGATACATCGTGCAGCCCTAATCCACGCCGTTCCACGTTTTGCATACACCCAGTGGCAACTCATAGACACGGAGTGGCTAAGCTTCGCGCCATCCATCTAATCTAGTATTTCCAGAAACAGAAAGAGAGGGAGAGAGATATATCCATTTTCTCTCTCACCAGGCATTTCTCTGGGGCCCGGCAAGGCTTCTAGTGTCTTTAACAACCTTTCACTCTGATGGACTTCAGGCATGGCTTTTTAATCATTCATGGCAGCGGGAGCCTCTCTGTGGGCTCACAACAGTGCGGATGTAACAGATAAGGGTGAGGATTTCATCTCTTCAGTTTTTGGTGCTTATTCTTAGTTTCATTTCTATAATTTGTCAATACCAAAAGTTCAACTGTATTAATTCCTCATTAACAGGTGGAGAAACTAAGGCCTGCAACATAATGTTTGACACAAGAGAGTAGGATTCTATATTTTACAATGCCAATAGCTGGGATTCCATTGCAGTTTTGCGCAAAATAGAAGCGATATTTCGGCAAAGTCGGCAAAACACAATTGCGAATGGTCAGTGTTTCCATTGAGTGATGCTATGCGATTAAAGCTGAATATTCTCTTCTTGCGATCGTCATTCCAATTAAACATGGCGATTAACTTCCAATGTGATATTTGAGTTTTTCCAAAATTCACGCGTTTCCATCACTTGTTTAGTTTATTAAGCAGGTTAATGGAAACGCGGCTACTGAATATTACTTCACGTTTGAGTTTTACCTTGCTAGAGTATGATTTCTGTTCTGCGTTCTGTGAACTAAGTTACCTCCTTGCTAATTTGGCTTCGAACCATTGGTGGGATATTTATTTACTGCATATATTTCTCAATTGAGACGAGGAAAGTGTCATATTTGCAACTCCGTTCCATTATTTATTCTTCACTTTAAGTGAAAAGGGAAACAAACTGTAGGTACATTTCACATTCGCCTGCCTTGAAACGACACACGCACACGCACACACACACACCTCTCCAAGTTGGCGGCACACGTCTCCCAATGCACCACCCTGTTAAAAGAATAGAGCTATATTACAACCAGTTTAATTAAAAGGTATTTCAACCACGTTTTGTGCTGGAGTTTGTTATTCTAAATTTTGACACCAATGTTTTTATTTTTATTGCAAATGTATATCGGTTCCAAATATTGGTTATCTGTCTCTTTGATTACTAATAATTGGTATCGGCCATTTGGGTCGAGCCTAACCCTGACATACGCATGCGGTATCATCTGAGAACACTAACATGGAACAACATGTACAAGTTATACACAGACTGCATCTGGATGGTGGGCGTGACTTCCTATGGGAAAAGTCTGTGTGTATTGAACCCTCCGAGAATAAAACCAAAGTCCTTATCGGAAAGTCTGGCCACTTGGCAGCCATCTTGGTAACACCTGTGGGCAGATTATACTTCTACTACGCAGTACTCTACTATGTGCAAGGTCTTTGCAACGACACAATTGGCTTCCAGATCGGCCGTTATAAAGCAGACGATTGGTTCTTTGGGAGGAGGGGCGGGATATGTGCATCCAACTGCCATCTGACTTCCCGAGGAAGTGCCATCTGACTCCCATAGAGTTCAACTCAGCAATCTTAAAGTGGTCTGTCTCTTCTATATAATGTCTCTGATAAAATGCTAATGCTCATGACGACACTACTTAGACCCTGCAACAGACTGCATGACTGTCTACAGCTCTATGGTTTGCTGACCAAAACGGGTCTTGCACGTCGCATGGCCCGTTGGAACTTTATGAGAGGTCCTGCTGTCCTTGTACCATATGTACTGTGAAACCATGCAATCCGTCAATACATATCTGTACACCAAGGCAAATGTCATAATCCCTTTATTGAGCCTAGTGATTAAATTAATTCTGATTTTAAAATCCTTGTGCATAATAATACGTGGAATAGAAAAAAGTAATATCGTTGTGACATTCCTGTGCATTTCATTGTGATTAAGCAGGTCATTACGAAACAAAGGTTATAAGAGTGGAGGGATTAAGCCCACGCTTTTTAAAAAGGAGACCACAGTACAAACGTGAACACTTCATCAATGCCAATATGAAGACCTGTATCCAAGCTATGTTGTTACGACCTGCCATTAGAGGAAGGTCATAAACTACCTCTGAAACACTAAAAATTATATGAATTTGAATAGGGATGCACAGATTGCGTTATTCTTGGGGATTCTGATTAGTGTTTTTTTTTTTTTTATGCCTGACCATCCGGTTTTAGCCGGTTCCGATTTTCATAGTAAAGCTTTCACAATTTATTTGACAGCTCTAGGTCATTTGGATCCAGAGATATTTAGTTATTATATATTTATAATAATTGTATTTACTCACTTCGTAATTTTTTACGGTCCCTAAGCCACCAGTGCTCGCGTTAACAAGGCAGTGTCCATTTAACAGTACGGATTGATAAATTTAAGACACGTAGCTTACTCTTTTCAGTGAGATGAACATTATGGCAATAGATTTGCTCTCGTATTTAAAAAGATATTGACGCTCAAAGTTTGAATGTTTAATATAAACATAATTTAACTTCAGTGTCTGAGGAAGGTCTTCCTTAGACACTGAAGAATTTCCACAGCGCAGACATGTTTCACGTATGTGTTGGCTCCTATGAAAACTAGCTACAGTCCTAGCCTAATGAGCTAGATGAGAAGTCAGTTACTGGGTGCATTAACCTGAATTCAGTGCGGCAGATGCATGCTGCATCCATGTAAATATGATCTGCACATAACCAGCTGACTTATCGGCCGATCGGCAGTCATGGCCGATCAAGGTGAAAACCGTTCGATTCCAGTCAGACTCGATTGTCTCTAGACTGGAAGAAACGGGGTAGTGAACCGAACAGCATTTATATTACAAAGCAACATTTGTATTAGGAGCTGCACCCTCCCCCCTATATTTTGTCCATACAGGGGATGGGCCAACAAAATTCCCTTCAAGTCTCACTCTATGAAGGTAGGACAGAGGATTGTGTAAATCTTAAATATGTCACCCAATTACCAATCTGATACATGCTAATGAATCTGATGAAAGTTCAAAGAGGTCCCTCTTTCCTAAAGTTATCACATTTTCAAAGTTGATGACAAAACAAGAAAATGCAGGGCTAAGCAAGAGTTTGAAACATTATGCTTAGGCTACTCATTTAGGCTTATAGTCCAGAGCAGCTTTAAGAAAATCAGGGAGCAAATTAGGGTTGCAGTTATGCAGGTACTGACCTTTAATCCATTCACCAAGAAAGCACCAATTGGCTGTACATCCTGTCGTGGACCACCGCTAGCCTTCCCAGCACTGGTTATAGAAAAAGGTCAGTTTTCCTCAGCACCTGTGACAGGATCCAAAATAAATTCATTATAGAAACTAGAAAACATGACGACAAATTACCTAAGGTTTGTCTGAAAGGCCCTATGGATAACGTTCGACTTAATTTAGCAATGTAGCGACACCATTGACACTAGGGGTGTAACGCTTCTGAAACAGAGACTGAAACCACGATACAAACATCCACGGTCTCGTGTCCGTGACACACAGCCCCAACCAGGAATGTTGGAACACATTTTCACATGGGGGTGCTGAAATTTTTAGCTTGTAGTGACATTTGTGTTGAAATTAGTCCGGGGGGAGCATAGAAATAAATGTCAATGTTTTACCACAAAAATAGTAAAGCTGCAGGTTAAGCAAGAGGAAATGATCAGTAAGTGACAACAAATATTTTTTACAGAAACTGATCACTTAATACTGCAGCCAGTACATTGTGCTTTTTCAAACGGAAATTCCCTAATCACGTCAAATGTAAATTATGATTGATTGTTCTTCCATGCTAAGCAGCTTTTCAACACCAGATTTTCTGAGGGAAATAAAAATCATTATTGTAATGCTTTCTAGCCGGAGCTAAATTATAAATCATACATCAATACAGACTGACTTACAGGCATTGAACACACTATAAGTGATGATGAGAAAACAAATACATATTTTGTAATTGTGGCTATGATGAATTTACAGAGTTTCCACTGCAGGGTCATTAATGACCTACCAATCCATCACAGCCAACATGCAGAGACTGACATAGATATTTTGCAATTAGGCTACTCTCACCCATATAAGTTTCCTAACAGCCTCAGTTA
Organism: Percopsis transmontana; assembly: GCA_025447815.1. Lineage (NCBI taxonomy): Eukaryota > Metazoa > Chordata > Actinopteri > Percopsiformes > Percopsidae > Percopsis > Percopsis transmontana. The sequence continues at coordinate 1,206,086 of JAOEHI010000018.1, read as the reverse complement.
AAAGAGGCAGTACTAAAAAGGCACTAAATCACAATGTCAAAAGCATCGTATCGATCTTTTTGTGAAATGAGGACATTGACAAAGCACTTAAATTAGATATTATACAGATTATACAAACTAGGAAACCGAGAGTTTTTGTTTGAGCCACTGCAGTATATTGCAGATCACTAGACCCTTTATGATGGTGCACTGTAAAGTAACCTAGTAGCCAAACTTAGCATGTTGGGGGGCAGGATAGGTGGTTAGGGTGACCGACTCCCAGCCGAAAGGTCCTGGGTTTGATCTCAGACATGCCTGGCTGATCTATCACAAATGGCCCATGAGTGTGGACATAGCAATGATGGACACTGATGGGCTGCAAGAACAATGTTACCGTGCAATTCTTTTCACACTGTACGTTGAGTGCAGTGGCTTCATCACATCCTTGAATTAGAGAGAGGGCTAACTAGGTGCACTGTCTTGCAAATCATACAGAGTCTAGTACTGTAAAGCTTTGCAACAATGTCAAAAAGGATTAAACATGTTAAATAGTATAACTTAATTATTTTAATATTGTACGAGTCCAAAATTGAATGGGTATAAATTGAATAGAATTAATAAATTATTTGGGAAAATTTTGATTTTTCTTATATTGCAAAAAAATATAAATTCAAGCTCAGTTTTTTTTCATATGACACTACAAAGCATAAAGGGCTATAATAATAGCACTAATGACAACAAATCAAACTACAATATGTTATTACATATTGAGGACATGAGCCAGGCTCATTGTTAAAATAAAAAATCTCTTAAAAATCATTTTCCATTTGAATTTAAATAATTAATCATAATGAATAATTTAGCTCTCTACACTACAGGCTGGATAGATGCTACAAACATCAGAGTAAATGCCAGCCTGCAGCTCAGTTCATTCCTCCAAGAGGAATAGGAGGCTCATGCCTCCTATCCAAGCAATATAGCATTCCCTATAGACGCATCATATCCTGCAGAAATAAACATCTGGCCTAACTAGACTCCTCTCAGTAAGACGACAACACAGCAGTGTCTTCATTTTCTTGGTACAATGAAAAAGACAATCCACTACCTCCTAAATTGCTTAGACTGGAAAGCTTTTTGAACCCTGCCCTAGCACACAGCAATATAGCGAGTCAAGTATAAGATACCTTGAGGAAATAATCCCTTAAGGATGCATTATCAAGAGCATGGAGAGCAGAAGGCTAGGAGGATTATACTTTTTGAAGCTGAAGCAAGCTAGCAGCACCAGGACCTCTTCAAGGTGGCTTAGTATTTGGCTCTCCCGGATTAACATTGCACTGACACCATTACCATAGCCTTTACATAGTGTCCCTTTCAATCGACCTTTCTTAGGAGGTGGACACCTTGCATATGAATCATGAACATTCATTTTAACAGATCTTTCATTTAATCAATACAATTAAAAACATTAGGTACTTTAACAGAAGTTTGACCGAAAATGATATTGGCCTATTAATTATTCCTGTTTCTCCTCATTTTCTGCCATCCTGACACAAGCAGTCATCCATCAGGACTTGAAGTCGGATTGTGGTAAAAAGAGAGATGCAGACCCATCTGCTCGACAGTCCCTACACACCAATTTTCTCCGGGGACTGAATGGCTGGCCAAACATTGAACAGCCGAACCACTGACACCACCGCCGTGCCAGGCACCGCTGACCATCTGATGCTTAAAGCACTGTCCAAGATTTCTGAGTCCGCAAAGTGTAGCGCTGAATTAATTGAGATGCCTGCGTGGAGCCTTAAACGGCTTATGCTATTCTGATTTTCAGCACAGGTTTGACCCTGACACAATGTAGTACACACTAGGGATGCCATGGTACAGTGAGCCCACAGTTGGGTATGTATGTATCCCAGTTTTTCTAATGGCACTGTGTTTTCTTTTCTTAAATATAAAACATACCGAACCGTGCATGGTCTCACTGTTAAGATGGCAATGAGTTTAGTAGATATGGTGTCTGTGTCAATTCGGTTTCAAGTTCTCCCGGTTAAGTTCAGGAATGACTTTGCTGCTGAAATGTGTGTGGGAAGAGACATTGTAACGTGGCGACAAGAAAATAGTGTTTTCGCTCCAGAGAAACCAAGGAGTGTTGTGTGGATGTGATTCACATCATGTGAATGTACGACAGATGCGTGTCGTCTGCAGCACAAAAGTCTTGAGAAATAAATAATAGGAAGAAATTATATTGTAATACCTTGGTCCCGAACGGTTCAATAACATACCGTTTACCGCTGCATCCTAGTGCACACGCACACACACACACCAATCACTTTATTTGAAAAGACAGCGTGGGTCAGAGGGAGATGGACTGAGCTGCAGCCCATTTGAAATTTGACTCAAATAACTAATTTTCCCGTTTGTGACAAGGAAAACTCTTACCAGCACCATTGATTCAGACCGGACATAGGTAGCTATCAAACTGTACGGGAAATGGTGCAAATTTCTTTTGGGGACCATGGGTCAAAAATGTCGGGAACCACGAATCTACAGGACAGCTTTGTACCTGTGCAATCGGAATGCTATGTTATGCAGTGGTTCAGCCTTTCTTGGTTGGTAATGATGCTTAGTCACTTTCACAATGCTGTTGGCCTTCTTGTAAGCAAATGCCCATATTGTGCCAAAAGGGGTGGGATGTGTTAGAACATGAAGACACATGCACCCATGTGTACACAAAGAATTCTAAAGATGAAAAGAGAACTAAAAACAGTGAACCATATGTAGAAGACTGAAAGATACAATATTCAATCTGGCATCTGATAAAAACGGAATAGAAGTAGCTCTTTCCAGGCTACTTCCCATTATGCATATATACACTAGCAGAGGCTAAATAATGGATGCACACTTAAAAAAGAAATGGAATCTTCTTCTGCAGAGTCTTGATTCATAACTGCTTGTGAAAGCCACTACTTGTTCAGACTAGTCTTAAATGCAGACTAACAAATACAATAGGAGTAGAGTAGCAATCGAAAGGAAAAACCAAATCGAGAAATGACCAGGGCCAAGGAGCTCCATCCACTACATAGATCTAGGCACATTGATATACCCTATATGAAACTCATCATTAGTTAAGCAATTCCTTTACACCAGTGTCAAATCGATGAGATGGATTTTCAAGACACGCCAGTTCACTTTTCTATGTACTATGTATAACTGGCAGGATGGGAATAATTGAGACCCTAACGGCTAGGGCCCAGAAATAGACACTCAATGTAGGTCTATGCTCCAGTAGCCCAGTCTTCCACTCCGCACAGTAGGGTAATCTTCACAGTGAATTTACCCAACAAAGAAGGCTTCAGCGTGCCTGCGCCTCACTCCGAGACATGTGTC
>JAOEHI010000018.1:1181566-1193671 GCA_025447815.1 Percopsis transmontana | reverse complement strand
TGTGTGTGAGAGAGAGAGCGAGAGAGAGAGAGAGAGAGAGAGAGAGAGAGAGAGAGAGAGAGAGAGAGAGAGATGGGGAGGAAGGGACTGGGAGAGAGAACGAGGAACACTGACCTCTCACAGTGGCTTGACATATCAACATTTTGCATTTATGTCACAAGGTGTGGGAGATAAGACGCTATTAATCCCCGAGGAGATATTCAGTTGTTGCAGCAGCCAAAATAAACAGAAAAAAATAGAAAAAATAATGCACAGTACACTACGACAGACAAATGTACAAGGAAAATGACATGCTGTACTGTATGCTCCAACTGCCTGCTACAAAAACTCATTGGTCCGATATGGGAAGATGTGTTATAGTGCAAGTCACAGAATGTAATGTGCATAGTCAAGAAGAAAATCTGTATTTGTTTGTCGCAGTTTTTGGTGATGGTGTGTGGGTGGATTGGGGGGTGGGGGTCTTCCCTAAATTGTGCTTTAATTCTGAACTTCAAATCTCTGTGTCTCATACATTTGTCACACCCTCGGTCCCTGTCCCGTCTTCCTAGCCTGTAGCCTCCCTCTCTTCCTCTCTCTGTGTCTGTGTCCTGCTGCTGGGTTCGTACCCCCGCCCCTTGACAATGTTAAGCAAAGACCAACAAGAAATCTCATGGATGAGCAAATGAAACACACCCTGCATCTCAGAAATAACCTCACGTGGGTTTACCATGGGTTTATGGTGATAGTGTTGTTCTGAAAATGCAAGGCTGGGAAAAAGAGAGAGGCCTACAGGTTAAAAACAGACACAACAACCGACTGCTCCATTTGAGTAGCATAGGAAAAGCTCATTCATTTTTAATTGCGTCACGGGGCTGAGTGCATCTACATCAAGCTGACCTTCTTTTGCTTCATTTCACTCCTCTGAAATGCATGTGTGCCTCACTTGCCTCACTTCTATATTCTGTTCAGATGCTTAGTGGAAAAACTTAGAATTATCTAGGCAGCAACACATTCTCATGCATTACTCAATTGTAATCAACAAAAAGCTCTTAAAACGTACATTCTGCGGCTTATGGGTGTGCAGCTATGGCATGTCTAGTTTTTCTTCCTGTACCAGACACAAGGTAGCTGGAAGGTGGGTTACGCACATGGCCATTTTCCTGTAAATCACAAGATACTCTATTTAAGACACACCATTCACACAAAATACCAATCCAGAGAGAACCTTTTTTTCACTTAATGTCTAAAAAAAAAACTACAGATAGAAAGCAACATAAAAGAAAAGCTAAAGTGCTTCTTTGACACAAAGAACTAACCACCCATAACTCCAGAGTGGACAATAGCATATACTAAACCATAGCGCAAGTCGGAGAGTGGATCCATGTTGCTGGAAGAGTGGTGAGCAGCCTGATAAACATGCATGGTGGTGGGGCATTAATGTGGCTTATATTGTCCTCCTGTTCCGCAAGGGTGTTGCATTACAAGGTCTTCCAACCTGCCTGAATCAATTAGCATGAATAATGGATGGCTACTAGGTCAGTTAGTTATGAGAGTTCATTTTACCGTTGCTGTTGTTCTCAGGCATGCAGACCAGGAAGGTTTTTTTTATGCTAAAGTATCTCATTTATAGGCATGTTATACTGTCGATGGTCATTTGTGGGCGTGTTGCTTTCATTACATGGCTTTTCCGGGATCTGCTCACAGCACAACATGGACAGTTGAAAGTATGCAATTATATCTAGTTGCCCACATTAAGAGAGTTCCATATGGGTAGAGAAAAAGTTTTTTTCAAACATGGGTTTTGGTTTACGCTGTGGGCCAATATCAGGCACACTCCAACCAATTTACTTGCAGTTTCACACATCTGACCACACAGCCTCCAATCCTTACATCACAACTCAGTTCCTTTTTATTGACAGTTGTAGTTTTGCACTGCAGCAAATATAAACAATACAGAAAATGTCTTTAAAAACTGATGTAAGTTGACTCAAGTATAGGCTACATATAATGACCTGTGTGTGTATTTCAAGGCTTTATTGTAGTTTGTTCTGTGTTGTGTCCAGTGACAATGGACCACAACACATTTAAACATGCTGAAGCAATTTCTTCTATAAGCAATACAATCCTCACTCATTTCAAAAGTTTCTTAAGGTTGTCTTGCGGCTGGTGTTCATCTTTTCTGGATTAACACTATCCCCTAGTGGTATCACAGCTTTACTACAAGAATTTTGTGTTTGTAGTAAAGCTGTGATACCACAAGGGGTAGATGTTTAGAATACTCTGCAGCATTACTAGATAGTATAAATATGTAAGTAGGTAAGTACCTTATGAGCTTATTTCCAGGAAACTATTTTGTTGCAATAAAACCCTCTTATAAATGTTTACAGACAGTAAGCCTTTATCAGCTTACATGGAAATGGATGGATATTAATCTACACAGAGGGGGCAGGATAGCCTGGTGGTCTAGGTGTTGGACTCCCAGCTGGAAGGCCATGGGTTTGAGTCCCAGATATGGCCTACCTGTAAGCATCCTTGAGCAAGATGCCTAACCCCTATCTGCTCCATGTAATAGCATCATTGTAAGTCACTTTGGATAAAAGCATCTGCTAAATTACCTAATTGTAATTGTACACAGAACCTATCAATTCATATGAACATTCCCAAAAGGAAAACTGAACTGTAGTATGCAACACAAAAACCTTAATATATCATGCAATTATATAAATCATACTATGATTTGAATGCTTACAAAGAACTTTTTGTAAATTATAATATTCCCACAGCTTGGTTGTTATTGAATCCAAAACTCTAGATGTAATACTAGATGTTAGCAAGGATGTTAGACCTTAGTCCTTAACAAATAGACCCAGGAGGTACAAGTTGTAAAGCATATATTTGTGTGTTACACAGCATTATTAAGCATACCCTAGTAAATAGTGATAGCCTACTAAATGTAGCGACATAACGAACATAGCGAACTCTATGCTTTTGACTAATGTGGACACCATAGACTGTATAAAGGTGGGCACAGTTTTTCGGGGGGGGGGGGGGGCTGCGGAGGAGTTGGAGGAAATGGGAAAAAGACAACGGTGCCATTACGGTCATCTAGCGGTGGCGGTGGGCAATTGCCAGCAATGTTGCCACTCTAGGCGCTTTTCCACTGCAGGAAGTTGCGTGCCGTTTCAGAGGGGGCGGCACCAAACGGCGGTTTTCCACTGCAGGAACCAACCATGTAGAAACCCTTTCAGCAGCCGCATGACACACACGATAAAGCACATTGGCTAAAATGTAGGCAACAAGGCTAATAAACTTAAGAGCTATGGATCAAGAACTGGTACAAAACCATATCTGCAGTTTAATCAGTAATCAAAAAACATTGCACCAAAAAAAGGTTATATGACCTCCTTGATCAAATATGAAATGCTTTTTAACGTGGACTATATAATGGTCAAATATGAATTGTTTTAATTTGAAGAACAATCTCCAGCCTACAATTATAGCATCTAGGCTACATTAGTTTTGATACTGTTCGGATGCATGTTTTATTATATAGCCTAGCCTATGGTTGCTGTAAATTTCCCTTTGAGGGTACATCTCATGTACTTTTTATCTGGTTGCCAGTGCAGTAGCCTAATGCAATATGTGAATTGGGTTTGGCTCAACCCCAATAGACATATAACAAAGACCTGTTTTGACTTGCGTAGTGGAGCTGAACGCTCTTGCTGGGCAGGACAAGAGAAAGAACAAGGCGTGAGCTTGTGCGGGCGTGAAAGGTCGGGCAACGTGAAAAACCATCGGGACTGCGCACTGGAGGCACGCACTATGCAGTTCACAGTAGATAGCTTGAGCAAGAGCAAAACAGGAGACACACCCAGCGGAAATATGGCACTCGCCTGTGCGTCAAAAAGCAATACCCAAAATGGTTCCAAACTATATCCTGCAGGCACCTTATGGAAATTATGGTCAAGAGAGTGGAGGATGCCTCTCATCAAGCGCGAGAAGCAGTCGATATTCCATGAATCATGAGAAAGAAATGCGACAGAGATTTCTCAGAAATGCGCTCATTCAAGACACAAGTGGGCGCACAAGCACCATGGTTAAGCAAACGCTCTACGCACTTTCCTTAAAGCAATGACGGCGTTCCATAAACAACCGACTTCGGTGATAGGTAATGATTTTGTTCGTTTTAATCAAATAAATTTAATTTCGAATCATGTTGGCTACGTGAAAGGCAAGATGGCGCCGAGGCAGTCATGTGACCTTGTTTTCCTTTATAATGGTCAACGGAAGTGTCGTTTGTGTCAACTAGTCCTACTGTAGCTACAGTATCGGTTTAGTTAGTTCGATGGCCCAAACGCATGATCCTTCGCATAAATAATGCATCTTGCAATGCAGACTATTTAAAACATTGTTAGTTTTGAATGTTTATGTGAGCCATCTAATCCTGGGCATCTACGTTTGTACTAGCAAACATCACAAAATAGGATAATTTGTTGTTCGTGAACTAGTAGCCTACATTTTCAGTCCACTCCTTTTAGACTAATTGCTCCAAGGCTATTTTATTTCATGTCATCCTCGCTTCAAAATGGCTATATGAGCATTCTAACAATAGCTATAAATTCATAGGCAAAATAGTCTACCGACAAATGGAATCATATTGATACATTTCTGTAACATGCATTTGATGTAAACTTAAATTAGCAAACAACCAAACTTGACAGTAAAACCCCACCCTATATTATATGTGATTTTTATTGGACAGTGCATCTGTAAATCCGTTCCCTCTTTATTTGGCCCTTACAATTGGTCAGTGGTGACGACAATCCTAAACCATATTCCCGCCTACCGACAAGATCAAGTTTGAATGAAGAACAGCAGTCTATGCAAGAGGTGGTAGTTGCATTTGCAGTAATTACTAAAAGTGAATAGCATATCAAGGGTAAACTGATCCAAGGATGGATATGAAGAAGAGAATTCATCTAGAATTGCGAAATCGCACTCCGTCAGATGTAAGTTTAGCACAGTTCTTGTTTATTATGTTTTACACTGAGCTCTCGGGGAATCGTCAGTGTGATGTCTTGCGTGGGGGATACAAAGTTTCTTACAACTTAAAATGATGGCGATATGTTGTGACATTGTTGCTTTGGAGTTGAAATACGATGTTGATAAGGGATGCGAATATATTATGTCAACTTTGCAGGGCTTACAGCGCACGTTTAGAGCGTGCAATTTGAGAATGAACCACAGCAGTAAACAAGGCAAGCTGAACGAGGAGCCATATTTGTAACTTTTGAGCTCTGAACGCGCCCCTTTTACTAAAATTTTATTTTTGTTTAGTTATTACAAACTCGGCATTTGTTTTCTGGGAACACGTCGTCTTCCCAGAAAAAACAACAAATGACGAGTAATGACGCTTCTTTCTATAATTCCATTCGACGTTGTCCACTTTGCACATAAAGGAATTGAATACCTAAACTCCTAATGAATGTACAACGTTTCCATACATTGTCTTATTTCTCAAAGGGTTTAGGTGAGGAAAGGTTAAAATTAGCTCAATAACTTTTGCACTTAAAGCATTCTAAAGACAATGCATGTACCGATGTGGCTGCAACGCTGCTACCTCCAACTCATTCTGCCGCGCTCAGATGACCGAGAGAAAGCGAGCCAGCACGGGGCGTCCTTCTCGGCATCCAGCCTGGCCTTAAAACCTGGCTGGACTAATGTTAATTGATAGGGGGTACTCCATCGAGGTCTTCAGATTCTTTAAAATCATTAAAACCACACATCACGTAAACATGTTTTAAAGCCGCGTTGCTCCAGTTTTCAAGAAATGGGACAAGCCGCCATTTTCCTAAGAAACAAAGGCACTCTGAAATAAGCCGAAAATCTTTCCATTCGACGTATCGACTCGCACCTTGCATAAATAGTCTATACACAGAATAAATCCAATCGGTACTAGTTTAAAAGCTACAACCGACTATGTAGTATTTGCCTAGCAGCTGCCAGCGATCTAATCGGCTTTTAGGTGCCCCTCCTACTCACAAATGAGCCACAGCACGACTCTTCCCCCTGTCTCCTACTTGTTTTGACTAGTAGCCTAACCTATGCAGTGGTCACTCATTTTTAGCTAAATTATTTCGTTCCAGTAACCAAATAATGGGTTACGACACTGCAGCTGGTATACTGTATGATAGTCTACTCGATTTACATAAATTACGTAAATTTGGTAATTACGCAATAGACAGAATGCATAACACTGGTCAGCCGGTTGCAGTGGGTGAAATAACATTGAAATGTATTCTCATTTGAATATTTGAAACTAAAGTAACTGGCTACCATCTTGGAGGTTACCCTAAAATTATTTCATAGCAGCTACTATTTTAAACTTATTTTAACTTAGGCTAGTTGAATGTAGCCTACTAGGCCTATAATTTATTTATTTATAAAGGTTCACTTACCTACCTACCACCTAACACTACATCTCAAATGTGCATGCCAATGTTTAGTTTTGGGTTTTTCAGTTATATTTTGTACAAATACATTTTAATCTTAACACTTTCATTTTTACAATTGCTGATTATTAATATTTAATTAATATATTTATTAATGTAAGACTTGTGGCTTCCCTCTCTTTGACAGGTAAAGGAGCTTGTGCTAGACAACTGTCGCTCAAATGAAGGCAAAATAGAGGGTCTAACAGATGGGTTTGAAGAGTTGGAATTCTTAAGCACAATAAATGTTGGGCTGACAACAGTTGCCCACCTACCAAAGCTCAATAAGCTGAAAAAGGTTAGTTTGCCCCCTCCAAATAACACAATGCAATGCAACACTCTTAAATTACCTGGCAGACCGTGATGTGTCATTTTGATTATTTAATTGAAATGCTCAACAGCTTGAACTCAGTGATAACAGGATCTCAGGAGGCCTTGAAGTGCTGTCAGATAAATGTCCCAACCTCACACATCTCAACCTCAGTGGCAATAAAATCAAAGACCTCAGCACAATAGAACCCCTGGTAAGCATTGAGGACCAAACGCCTCAGAATGCCAAATAACTGATCTCTACAAAAAAGGTTAAAGATAATTACAAACCTTTTTTTTTTTTATTGACAGAAAGAATTGGGGACCCTGAAAAGCCTTGACTTGTTCAATTGCGAAGTGACAAACCTGAATGAATACAGAGACAATGTATTCAAGCTCTTACCCCAGCTCACCTACCTGGATGGGTACGATAAAGACGACAAGGAGGCTCCCGATTCTGACGCTGAGGTTTACGCTGAGGGTTTGGATGACGATGACGATGATGAAGAAGATGAAGAAGGTAGAAAGTCTGTCATAACTAGCTATGGCTGGTCTCTTAATATAGCATGTTGACATTCTCTTGATTGACTTTGACCAGATGTAGATGAGGAGGATTATGATGAAGATGTAGCACCAGGAGATGAGGAGGATGATGGCGAGGAGGAAGAGGAGGAAAATGAAGAGGAAGAGGAGGACCCTAGTGGCGAGGTTAGAAGAAATGCACAAAGCGATTAAAATATCCCACCAATTTCATTGCCCATAATGTAAATTTATAATGGTGGAAGATGTCAAGTAACTGGTGTTCAATTTGTAGGAGGAAGAGGAGGAGGATCTCAATGACAAAGAGGTTGACGATGAAGGTGATGAGGGTGAGTAGTAATGCTGCTGATGGCTTAATTTTGCTAGCACTTTGTCAAGAGTTTAATGGAAGTTTCATTAAAAAACAGGCATCAAACTCCTTGAATATACTGAAACTAGGATAAAGTTCACCCTCTACACCCTCCCATATTGGGTGTGTGCATATGTGATAGCTTATGCACTGCTTGTGGCCCCTTAGTGATAAGTCAAGTGGAGTATAGGAACAATTGTTTATCATTTATAAAATGTCGCATATTTTAGGGTTAGTATTTTGTTTCTTGCAATGTATCTTCATACCATGTCTTTCCCTGCAACAACCAAATTCCCCTTTTGGGGGCTGAATAAAGTTCTTTAATATTCATGTCTATATCTCTTTTCCGCTTGAAGAGGAGCGAGGCCAGAAGAGGAAAAGGGAAGTAGATGATGAAGAAGGGGACGATGACGATGATGATGACGATGACTGAGTCCTCATGAAGCCACCTGGTGAACTGACTGTTTTAAACCTGTATTACCCAGCCATCCCCCTGGCCCTGTGTCATTTTATCCCAGTTTTCATAGAGTGGCTGTTGCTGGCCAGTCAGTTATAGAGTTGTCTGGGAAATAAGTTAATTGTAAGTAACGTAGAGGCTCCTGTATCCCACTCTAAATTTCTCCGCGGGCAAATGCGAGTTTTTGTAATTGAAATTCTTAGCAAAGACAAACTTTTTAAGAATCGTCCCCTTATTGTGTGTATGACCAATTTCTGACATCTTGCATATTTTAAAAAACACCCCGCAAAAAAGAAAAAAAATAGTATGCATGTCATTTTAAGTCGACTACTGGATTTCATGAATGGATGTCCTCTCCTTGTCTTAAACATTATTTTCCAGTTTTTATGTAAGTTATGTGTTTGTGGTGTCATCAGTATGCCAATATTCTCTGCTGTTTTTGTGTGAAAATTTTTGTCTGACCGTGTGCAGCATGACCTTTAACAGGTCATAATTTTTAAATCATAGCAAAAATGTCTGCCCTTGTCAAAGTTGCTCGTCCTCCTTGAACCCTCAGCTTTGATAGTTCGGATATTACGTGTTCTTGTAAATAATGACCAAATCTATTTTTTTGTATTCTCTTTGATGATGGCAGACATTTAAAAAAACAAATGAGTTGGAACTTTGAATTGTAATAAAATATTAAATATGTATGCTGCTTTAGCTACAATGTGCGGTGTGAAATTTCTTTTCTTTTTAAAAAAAAAAATATATAAATTTGTCTACACACTTACGATAAATATGTTTCATACGTTCTTTACATAATCAACTAGTTAACTATACCTAATTAAGTAATAATTAATATAATAGTAATGTTATGCTACGCTCTTATTCATCCAAGACTAGAAATTACATTCATCAGAACTGCATTACAACATACATAACATCTTCTACCACCAAATATATTTCGATCAGTTTGACTTCACTTATTGTCCACTAGATCATGTCAATCAGAGGAATTAGCACAACAGCGCTCTAGTCTGTCAGAGTTGGCGTGCCAAAAGTACAGTTTACCAAAATAAATTTCCATATAATTAAATTTGCGTTCATTCTTTTCTGATAAAGCACAGCCGCAATCAATATTTCCTTATCCACGCTTTACTTGCATTTCCCCTTTAATTGTCCTCTCTCTTTTAGTTTCCCCACAAGCAACACATTTACATGATTTTTGTCACTGGTTACATTCTCAGGTTTATATGTCACCATCAATATACAGTAAAGCTTTGCATCCTTCATACACTGTTCCTTAGTGTATCTGATCATGGAAGAATCATGATCTTTACTCAGTTACTCGTTGGAGATTCACATCAGATTTTCATCATGTCCACCAATTTTGCTGACTTTATATTGAGGGAACACTGGTAGGGAAAACATGTATTTCCAGTGTGATTTAACAGCAGGTCTGCTGATAACGTTGGATATGTATAGTTGAGCTGAAGGGGTTTGCTACGACCCCATGGTGATAGTTTGCTGTATGATTACACATACGTAAGAATTAATTTGCATTCCTTGTTTCGATAGTTGTGAAAATGTGTCACAATACAGTTTCTTCTGTTTGAGTGGAAAACTTCATTCAGCAAAGTCTCTCCATCTTAACAACCATTAATTGTGTCCATATCATACATAGACAATGGGGAAAAAAGTCATACAAGTGTTGTTAACTGAAAGGTAAATAAATATAAGCAATAATACATATCTCTGTCCCACTTAAAACAATGTTCTGACAAACTACTATTAGGCCTATCATTAGGTAACTACAGTTTATGCCTGTTTCAATAACCTTTTCATACACATGGAGGAAAAAATAAAAACAGTTCTGTGTTAAAGGTGATGCTTGTGTATAAAGTTCTAGAGCCTTTTTTAGCAGTCAGGGCTACCTCCATTCTCAGCCATTTTGCAGCTAAGTCAGCTAATACTGCAGCTCTTTAAACTGGATCTGCAGCAGGTTCTAAGGCCATAAGGAATAAAAAAATAATTTTCCACCAAATTGTACCTCGGCAAATCTTATGTCAACTGAGGTGGTTTAGTGGGTGGGGTTATCATGGGTGGTGATCAAATTGTTGCCACATGGGTGGTGCTTGAAGTTAAGCCAGTCACTTATGATCCCTTACAAAACAGTATTATACAGTCAATATCATTTGGAAAAACATAAATAATTCCACTATTGGCTGAATAGTTAGCATTAGGTGGCAGTCCATAAACACTACCTGTTTTTTGTTTTACATTATTACTATCATAATAATATTCCAGTTGTACAAGTTATAACATGAGCTATAAACTATTAGAAGGGTGCACCATCCAGGGGTTTGGGTATGAAGTGATAGTGATATATCAGGGAAAAAAATGGTGCTAGGAAGCTTGAGCGATGGTTCCAGTAGGCGGAGAAGGGAGCTGTTTGACGAGTCCTGGGGAAAGGGGGGTCAGAGGTCAGGCGTTGTCAGCACTAACGTTCTTCAGGTTGTTGAGCTCCAACTCCAGCTGACGTATTCTCACGTCCTTAGTGGACAGCTCCTCCTTCAGCCGCCGCAACTCTTCTTGCTGGCGGAAGAACATCCGCAGGAGCTGCAGAAACACAAACAAGCATGTACACACACGTAAACATACTGTAAATGGAGAACTTTACAGGGGAGTGAGAATAATATTGGTAATCCTTATAGGAAGACTATCAATAATCACTTGAGACCCGAGACTTGAGTCACATGACGAATCTGCTTTAAATCACAATTTTATTTACTTTAGATATTTGAGACTTGGGTTCTAGTGATTTCAGTTCTGACTTTCTTGATAACTTTTCTTACTTTTGGATTTAGTGTAGGTTTTAATGTACATTATTTAATGTGTTGTTATGTGAAATTAATGTATTGTTTTTGTGAGTCGTTTTTTAAATTATTCACCACCAAAGCTTGAAATGTAATGACATTTACGTGTATAGACTATACCTACAGTTCTCTGTCTGCCAAACTTTGTTCCTCCAGTTATCTACAGTATACCAACACACACCTCGTTTTCTGTCCTGGGTGGTACGTTCTCCAGCAGGTCGATGCCATTGACCACAACACTTTTTTTCTCTTTGGCTGGGGCTTTGAACACTAACTGACTGGGTCGGTTGTAGCCCTCCTTCAAGGACATCAATACTGGGTCTGCGTGTACAAACACAGCAAAGTACAAGTGCATGTGAACATGTAGCTAGAACAATTTCTTTATGTGCATTTTATATAAATCCTAAAACAATGTGCTCCTAACATGGTTTCAGGACCATTCAGTGGAACCTTACATTTTGTGGAATGAACCATCAACCATATCAATACCATATCATGTGGGGATATGATTTACCTTTGTCAATGCCACTTAGCCACTCACTGGCAGACAATGCAGGCTCTGTTCCTGCTGTCATAGGGTAAATGTCCTCCTGGTACGTATCTGACTGGAAACCAAGAAATACACACTTTAAGATGGTTTGTGTTTGATTTTTAGCTTTGAATTTGTCTAAATTACAGGCAGATTCAGTTAGATTTATTACATTCTTATTTAATTTATTTCAATTGTTTCTACTGACCCTTCTTGGCACAATCATAGAAATGGGCTCTATTATGCCCTTCAGGGTCACCAGCTTGTAGAAGCGGAAAACCTCACAGGCTGCGACATCCAGTCCATGTTTTGGCATCACTCCTGATAATAAGAGAAAAGTGGTATGAAGAGATAAATATGTATTGACTACATGAATTCCTGGCATATTTCAACGTGTATATATATATACTGTATATATATATATATTATATAAAAAGATAAATAAACATCCACCTACTGACATGATTGCAACAATTTAAATAATACAACGATCATGATTATTTATTATGTTTCATTTTGTTGGAAAAATATACTTTATTATCCAAATTCTTTTAGGATTGCTTGATGTAATCCCTATAACCTTTGTTCTTGCT
>JAOEHI010000018.1:1136915-1181466 GCA_025447815.1 Percopsis transmontana | reverse complement strand
AGGGATGCACGAAAAGCTCCGCCGGAGGTGTGAGTTGAAAGTCTGTCGGACAGGGGCCTCCTCCAGACGTTCCCAGTGGTAATAGCTATGGGTTCCAGACTTTAGGTCATACAGTAGATTGCAAGGGATTTGCAACCTTATATTGGGAGGTTATGTATAAATATGGTTGTAACTCCTATACGGTTCATATCATAATAATAATAAAATCTGAAAGTCTACACTTAAAGTGTAACTGCACCCCAATATGTTTGAGCTGTAAATTAAATGATGGGACTCAACTGTGATGAAACACATCAGTGCTGGTGTTGAAAAATTCCCATTTTTTTTTTTAAAAATATGCATTTTATGGGTTGAAAATGTCTGAACACTCCATCTACTGTGTAAAATCATCCAAGGCCAGTGCTGACGTAGATTGAATGATTGTTTCATTATAAATCGATTGTGGTAGTGTACAGCACCAAAATGATCATCTGTGTCACTGTCCAAATACTTATGGACCAGACTGTATAGATTTTATTTTCAAAAGCAAGGTAAACATTATATTAAACATGTATGACAGTGGTGGAGAAAGATGGCTGTATTTCTTGCCACTTTTATAGTTTGAGCTGTGTTTTGCCTCTGTGCAAAACTCTGTATGCACAAAGGGTGTCCAGGCTGGTGGGACACAGCGGTAGCCTACTTGGCTGATTTTGTATAGTGGCCGTTGGGGCTGAAATGTTGCAAGTGGAGTCCTTGGGAGCATTTTCCGTGGTCCTCAATCTACGCAGTGTCTCATGAAAATCATCTATTAAAAAGAGGTTTCACTTATTTAAATGACATTGTTTGCAAGCGGTATTTATTAAGTCACCATTTCTAATTTGACTGCAACTTTGAAACAGTTTGCAGGTGCAAATTATTGCTCTGCTACCATTATTTCAGCAGACGCATAGATTTCAAAAACATTTTTAACAGGGAGATGTAATTTTTGATGTCCTAGAGTTAAATATTCTTCTGCAATTTGGCATCATTACTTTTTAGCCTGGCTGCATTTTGTAATTTTCCTTTCAAACCCTCACACAGCTTCAATGTTTAGGTCAAGCCTCCTAGATGGTTCGTCTAACAATGTGAGTGCTCCACTCTAAGTAGGTTTTTAATCGTGCTGTTATTCTGGAATTCAAAGATGACTTTTGAAGTAATTTTCCTGGTGGCTTACAAATCTTCTTCAATTCATAAATTCCATTCTTTCATTGGGTGAATGCCACCATTGTGTACAGAGGGCTGCGCACAAATACTAATGTGTTCTCTTTATTACAACTCCAATTCTGAAAAAGTTGGGACAGTATGGAAAATACTAATAAAAAGTTATTTATAAATTCTATTCACCCTGTACTAAATTGGAAACACTACATGTTATTTTGTCCTTCATAATGCACCAAACTTTCTCAATCAGCAACAGTCAGGGCTGGGTATTAGCAAGGACCTCACGATACGATACATATCACGATACAAGGGTCGCGGTACGATTATATCACGATATATTGCGATATTCCACATAGTTCACTGAAAATGTAAAGAGAGCTGAAATACGACACATCGGCTTTATATTTTTAAGGAGCTGCTGTAATTTTGTCAGCTGCGTCCGTCATGTTGTATCCAAATTTCACTCTACCAGAAATGGGAGCCCTACTCAGGACTGCAGTCAGGCAATCTAGCACCCACACTCTCTGCTTATGCAGTCATGCACTTGTAATCTGTGCAGAATGTGTTTTTTTTTTTTTTTTGGCTGTCCTACTGGAAAAGGCACAGATGTCCCTGGAAAAGACTGCATCCGGGTGGCAGAATACATACCTTTCTGCACTACTGGTGCTCTCGCAGATGTACAGGTCACCTATGCCATGGTCACTGGCACACCCCTATACTATGACAAATTGGATTTTGGATCTAACTCTGATGAAAGCTTGGATGGTACTATTTGTCTTTAGCCTGAAGAACATAACGCTGTTTTTTACAAAACTGCAATACACTGTAAATGGTTCTAGAAAAAAACAGCTGTTATGTTCAAGGCGTTGAGGAAATGAACGATCCAAACTGTTATCAGCGTCAACTCGTTCTTGTTTTTATTAGCATTTTCCATACTGTCCCAAATTCTTCGGAATTGGGGTTGTAAGACTACTTCTTACATACTGACATCAAAAACACATCTTATTTGGACCCATTGCTTTTCAGTCTTTCTAACACTGCGACTCTGTCTGGAAAGGGCTCAGGCAGATCACCAATTACAAGCCTAAAGCCCCCCACTCCATCAATGACCAACGCCTAGCCAACAACCTAAACGAGTTCTACTGCCGCTTTGAAAGACAAAGGGACAGTCCTGCAACCATCCCCCATGACACCGCTCAACAGCTACAGTACATCACCCCACCTCAGCAGGGGCCTGGGCACCTCCACCAATGTCAACCTTAATGGTCCCCACACCCACCTCAGTGACGACTCTTTCCATCCATGAAAGGGATGTCAGCAAACTCTTCAGGCGACAGAACCCCCGGAAAGCTGCTGGACTGGTTTCTGTCTCCCCATCCAGCTTGAAGCACTGTGCTGATCAGCTGTCAGACATTTTCAACACTTCACTGAAAACGTGCCAGCCTCCTTCAAGTCCTCAACTATCATCCCTGTTCCCAAGAAGCCAAGGACCACAGGACTTGACGACTTCAGACCCGTAACCTCTCTGGTTATGAAGTCCTTTTGAGCTGTCACACCTCAAAGACATCACCCACCCCCTCCTGGCCCCCCTGCAGTTTGCCTACAGAGCCAATTGGTCTGTACACGATGCAGTCAACTTGGCCCTCCACTACATCCTCAGCACCTGGACTCCACAGGAACCTACACCAGGATCCTGTTTGTGGATTTCCACCTCCACCTGACTCCACCTGCAGGTGGATCACTGACTTCCTGTCTGACAGGAAGCAGCATGTGAAGCTGGGGAAACACGTCTCCAACTCACAGACCATCAGCACCGGATCCCCCCAGGGCTGCGTTCTTTCTCCTCTGCTCTTCTCCCTGTACACTAACGGCTGTACCTCCAGTCACCAGTCCGTCAAGCTTCTGAAGTTCGCGGACGACACCACCCTCATTGGACTCAACCTCCCGCCTACAGGTGGGAGGTTGACCATCTGGTGACGTGGTGCAATCAAACAACCTAGAGCTAAACGCTCTAAAGACAGTGGAGATGGTTGTGGACTTCAGGAAGAACTCAGCCTCACCTGCCCCCATCACCCTCTGACTCCACAATTGATACTGGTGGAGTCTTTCCGCTTCCTGGGAACTATCATCACCCAGGACCTCAAGTGGGAGCTGAATATCAGCTCCCTCATCAAGAATGACAGGATGTACTCTCTGCGGCAGCTGACCTGCCAAAGACACTGATGGTGCACTTCTATACAGCCATCATTGAGTCCATCCTCACATCCTCCATCACCATCTGGTATGCTGCTGCCACTGCCAAGGACAAGGGCAGACTTCAGCGTGTCATTCAGTCTGCAGAGAAGGTGATTGGCTGCAATCTGCCATCGCGCCAGGACTCTTCAGGAAAGATTGTGGCTGGTCCCTCCTGCCCCGGTCACATACTCCTTAGAGACCCTCCCCTCTTGCAGGAGGCTGAGGTCCATCAGGACCAAAACCTTACACCACAAGAACAGTTTTTTTCCCATCCGCTACTAGCCTTATCAACAAGGCCCGGAACCCACCCTGATACTCTCCACACTCCACCTCTGCCTCTACATGTCCATTGACATATACTTGCATATTTAAAATACTCTGCATACTGTGAACATTTGCACATTGACTGTACTTGCTTAGCTGTACTGCTCTTATTTTATACTCTTAAAAGTGTGTGTGGTTTAAATTTTTAATACTTTATTTTCTTATTTAGAGAATGCTTGACATGCACCAATAACACCAAAACACATTTCTTGTATGTGTAAAAAAAGCGTACTTGGCAATAAAGCTTTTTCTGATTCTGGTTGTTCCTTTTATGGCCTTTATTACTCCAATCCCTCTTGCCTTTCAACAAAAATTGTTTGTTAGCTTCAAAATGCACTATAAGACCGTTTCTATGGTTAGGGTCAAAGATTTACTTTGGTACCAGATACTATGGATCGGGAATTTCCACTTTCCCATAAGGTCTTTTAATCTTACTACTACAAATTATCAAATTCAGACAATATTTGGACCTCCACTGATTAAAATAAACATTAGATTATATTTTAGTTATGAACTTGTGAGCCATTTTGAACCTTCTTATATCATTCATATAAAGGTATCATCTGCATAGAGAAGCAGCGCTTCACATGATGCAGTTGTTTGGTCATTAAAGGACCCATCTCTAACCAAAGTCTAATATAATTTAGTTTAGACTTCTGGCGATCTGTCAATTGTATAGATTTATAATGGACACCAAAGAGGTGGTTTTTGTGTTAATATGATATGGTTGTATTTTATTTTGATGAGATTATTTTTTTTGTCACAGCCACGCATGTGGTCTATTACAATACACGCCTCTACAGTGTGAATGTCTCATCCAAACTAAGAAAATACAACCATGTCCTAGATATTTTTTACAGCGTTAACATTATAGACTACAAAAAAGACTCACCACATTACCTACATGTATTGTATCTTGCAGAAACATGGTCTCAAATTTCAAACCCCAAAGTTTAAACTACGTTGTGTGGCTATATGCCTATTACCCAACCACATCTATTAAAGACCTCGTAGTTTCTTAAGCATTTTTCCATGCCTTCTTGTTCTGACCTCCTGGGTGGTGCTGCCGTCCTTGTTAGTGAGGCCAGCTTGCGACTCAGACTGATGCCTGTTTCCTTGTGTGGTAATGTGATATTTATATGCTGAAAAGCCTTCCTGCCAACATGCCCCCCACCCGCACACAAACGCACACAAACGCACACTGTCTCAGGATATATTGGGCACATTCCAAAGGAAGTCAGGCAAGTTTTTTAAATTCACCTTTCGTCCTGTAACTTCATGTGAATCCTTAGCAATAACTCCTATTCTGCCCTTCTCCCTCTTTGTTTTCAACTGTGAAGGACGGAATACATTTTGGCTCACAGAACAGTCTTTAGGTATTCTATCAGGTTGGACTAGCTCTGGGAAATCACCATGATTTGTGAATCTGTTTTTTTTTTCTCTCGCTCCCTCCCTTTTTATCTGAGCATTCACCAACTCTCTTAAACAGAGACATTCTCTCTCACAAATTCCTTCCCTGTCCCTGCTGGGCAGTTTGCCACAGTAGAGAAGTCGGGCAGCATGTGATTTTTACAGTGGTGTGTAGAATGCATTCAGGCCACGGTCCCCTGGCGCTGGATGACAACCAGCCAAACCTCAGTCACAGGTTTTCATGAAAAACGGGCATGAAAAATACATAGGACCATCTGCCAGGCTAAAACTGCCTGCTATATGCTGTTCAGAATTTCCGTGCAGTCCTTTGACCACTTTATTAAATGCCATGCTGTTTGTGAGTGGGGAAAGTGACAGTGAGTCATGCTTTTGTTATGTCTGCTGCACATCCATTATGTTCTTCAGACTTACTGCCACTTGCCCCTGGGTATGCTGGTCACAGGAACATCAGTGATTAAGTTAACTTGAATATTTCTTCCATTAAACCTTTCCGATTTGTCTTTTGAGAAATCAAATAATGCTCATGTGAATACAGGTTACCAACTACTATGAAGGAGAACTTGAATCTCTTTGCATATTTCATAATAATCTTTAAGACATTTTTTATTTTATTTAAGAACCTACATAAAAGCCGTAGACATGTTAGAATTAAGTAATTTAGCAAACTCTTTTATCAGTAGCAATTTACAGTGAGTGCAGGTATAGATGAGGCATCTTGCTCAAGAATGCTTACAGGTTGAACCCACGAACTTTCGGCTTGGAGTCGGCAACGCTATCCTGCCCCCACTTAATTTAGAAAACTTTGGCATAGAGGAATTGACTGTTTACACCTCAAATATATTTTTAAGGAGGCATGACTTAAGCAATAAACTTTTTTAATGAAGCCACAAATCAATATATTTGCTATTTATCTCCACTGTGGTGTTTGTTATTGATGCCCCAAAAGGCTTGGGGCCAATGCCAGTTCCTTGTTTGGAGATGAGGAAATTAATGTGTTGCTAGCTAACACCCAATTACTGAGATACCATAATTACTTTTTAAGCATTACTTCTGTTTTTACGTTCAGTGTTTTAAGGCAGCCCTCATGTCTTTTGCATGATTAGGATAAAGCCATCCGTATTTCTAGATTTCTAGTAGACCTTTAACTTTGTGTGCTGTCACATGAAATGATTTTGCTATTTGTGTGTCATACAATCTCTGCACGTGTTCATCCAGTCTAGCCTCTACCCAGTGTCACTGCTACCACAAACATCTGTCCTTCCTCAAGCGAGCAAGGGAGAGAGTGAATGGTTCTCAGCCAGCAGAGAACAACTGAGTTGGTCATTCCTGACCCCGCATTGGCAGACATGTCTGCTCAGCAACTTGGTGCTATTGACATCAGAGGGTGGAAACTAAGTATCTCTATTTATCTTCCTTCATTTGTGTGTAGCAAACTGGCAGCTATTTTTGATGCTGTTATCTTCATGCTAATACTACAGATTCATCAGTTTCACGCCTGATTGTCCGGATAAAACATTTGAACAAAGGTTGACATATAGACCAAAAATAACTGTACACATGAATAAGTGTTCATAATTAATGGGAAAATTACACATTTTCTAATTAAATGTGCTGAAACTTTTATTTAAAATGTAATTTGATTTTGTCTATAGTCAAACAAGCATGGATTGTTGTCAAAAATAATCTACTTCTAATAATGCAGTATACGTCATTACAAACAATACATCTATATACATAACCTGCTAGTCGACTTCAGAAAAAAAGACAATTGCTCTCTCATTATCCTTCCTGACTGATTCTTCTGTAGTTTTGTGTTTTTGCTCATTTCTTTGTCACTACTGGTAGCATGAGGCGGTACCTGCAGCCCATTCAGTTTGCACAGGCAGTCCAGCTCCTTCAGGATGGCACATCCATAAGTGCCGTCACAGGAAGGTTTGCTGTGTCTCCCAGTACAGTCTCAAGAGCATGGAGGAGAAACCTGTAGACGGGTCGTTACATGAGGAGAGCTGGACAGGGCCGTAGAAGGGCATCAACCCAGCAGCAGGACCGGTATCTGCTCCTTTGTGCGAGGAAGAATAGGAGGAACACTGACAGAGCCCTACAAAATGACCTCCAGCAGGCTACTGGTGTCCATGTTTCTGACCAAACTGTCACAGCCCAGCACCGTGCAGCTCGATTGGCATTTGTCGGCACTCTCCAGACTCTTTCAGACGTGAAAGAGTCTGGAGACACCGTGGTGAATGCTATGCTGCCTGCAACATCATCCAGAATGACTGTTTGGCGGTGGGTCAGTGATGGTCTGGGGAGACATACCCTGACTGCTCTTACTGTAGGTACCGGGATAAAATCATCAGATCTCACGCTGGTGCAGTGGGCCCTGGGTTTCTCCTGGTGCAGGACAACGCCTGGCCTCATGTGGCCAGAGTGTGTAGGCAGTTCCTGGATGACAAAGGCATTGATGCCATTGACTGGCCCTCGCGTTCCCCAGACCTGAATCCAATTGAGAACCTCTGGGACATTGGTGCATCCGACGCCGCTAAGTAGCACCACAACTAATTACACAATGCACAGTAAAGATTTTGATCTTAAATATATTCTGTTCGAGACCCGAGAGTGTGATTTCAGTGTTCCCTTAATTTTTTTGAGCAGTGTTTATGCATCTGAACTCCAAATGACTGAAATGTTTGGTAGTGATCATAATCATAACAACATCTTCTCCGCACCATTACCTTACCAGCTAACTGAGATGTTGCTTAAGCATAAGATATGAAGAAAGAATGTAAACAAATGTACACTCTCTTACTCAACAGCCTTCAGCTGGAACATATCAATGGGATCATTGGGCCTGTTCACACCTGTCATTAGCATGCGTCCTGTGTGATTCGGTTTCAAGTGGACAGCTTTAAGAACGTCAGTTCACACCTGGCATTAGAATGTGCCTCCAGTTGATCACTTGAGATCGGATCTCAGTTCCCTGAATTATGTACTGTAGTTAGCTTGTTCACTGTTTCAGGTCCATCAATCCTTACACTTACACTAAACTAATGTAAATTCATAGCTACAATTGGTTTTTGCTTATTACAATTTACATAAACATAGTGCACTTTTGTGATTAAACAAGCTTAACATTTTCATTATACAATAACTATCAAGCTTATCAAATATTGAGGAGATTTTGTCCCACAGTAGGCCTATACATGAACAGTTTAGAGCAGGGTTTTTAATAACACACGTGAAGAGAAAGAAAAGCGGGATATACTATGTATATTTTAGTGTACAGTTTATTATAATTATAAGTCAATGAGTGACTTTCTATTTACACTCAAGAGAATGAGTCCCATCTTATTGCCGCCTCAATACCAATGTCCCCATCATCCCTGACCTTTTTTTCTCTTTTGCCTCTCAATTGCTGCCTTACAAATAGATGTGGCTCATGGCTGGGAAAAGGACATTGAGGTCCTTGTTTCCATTTACTGGCTCTTGCTGGCACATGATGCTGCTGTGGCTTCCTCACCCTCAGTGCTGACTCCTGTCTTAGGACATTTAAAATCCTACAAAACATAAAGGCATATTTCATAACATTCAACAGTAAGCTGTCCCAGGCCCGGAACATTGAGAGGTGATTTGGAATGATGAAGACTCGCTGGCCGTCCCTTTTGTTTCTAATGCCCTTGAAGTCAGCCTAGCATTTGCTGCCGAGGTCATCGCCTGTTGTGCCTAACATTGTCCTAACATTTACATGGACAGCAATGATCTTTGAAGCTGATGTTGTGGAGCCTGTAGAACCTGCTGGGGAAATACAAGAAGCCAGGGGATAAACATCAGCAGAGAACTTTAGAGGAGCCATCTCTGCATCTGTGTCCGCTCCAGTGGTGCCTGCCTATCTAGATAGATGGATGGATAGATCAATCACTTTACCTGGTTCCTCCTTCCGCTTTGTTGTTTTCGTTGTTTTCATTGTCATTTATGTAGTTGATTACTTGTAGATGGAGTTTATGTAGTTAAACCTCTGTCTTAGGACAGGGGTTAAAATCCTGCAAAAACACAAAAGCATATAAGATTAACCTAACCATTTCGGATTCAGAATGAATCTTGCCGTTTATAAATGTATCTATAGATTTTCCCATTTCTTTTTTTCAGATTCAAACAAACGCACAAGCATTCTAGAGGGCTTGAAA
Organism: Percopsis transmontana; assembly: GCA_025447815.1. Classification (NCBI taxonomy): domain Eukaryota; kingdom Metazoa; phylum Chordata; class Actinopteri; order Percopsiformes; family Percopsidae; genus Percopsis; species Percopsis transmontana. Next base: position 1,172,119 of record JAOEHI010000018.1, on the reverse strand, counting down.
TGACCCAATATTTTGTAACACAACAAAATACCATTTCTAGCAATTCTAATCTAGGACATAATTTTTACCCAAGCAGGCTACAGACTTCCCTGCAGTGCTTTTCCTAACAAATGCCCTAAAGTAACACACAAAATTAGAAACTCTAGCACAACTGAACATTTAAGTATCATAATAACTTCACAATATAAGAAAAATGAATATGCTGTAAGGTTCCTTTTAACTTATTCGAACCCTTGAATAGCAGCATTTTGTTTGTTTGCTTACCGTTCATCGTGGACCAGCTCATCTGTAACTTTATATTCATTATTATTTAAGAGAAGCTATAACCTACTCTTTTACGGTATAAAATATGTATAACAGATGCTCCCGTTATCCTTAACGAGTAAACGACTAGCTGGATAGCGCTACTACAGTTAAATGCACTACTATGTAGACAGGCTTGTTGTAAAATAATGGAACATTTTTCAAGTAGTTTATTTTACTTACATCCACTTTGTTGCCGCAAACATATTGTGATGGGTCTATTCCTTCTCATGTTCCAGGAAAAATTTATGAGGGTACTTGCATCAGATTACACAGAGGACGTCAGATGAGTAGGCGGTCCTTCAATGTGGCCCAGGACACATTCGCGTACACACTGCTAAAAGAATGTGGTCGTAAGCGGACCAGACCACCCCGGAATGTGGTCTGAGCAATCTGCTTCTTAATGTGTCTTGGGTGCGTTCACACCTGTACTTTGAGCTGTCCACTTTGAATCACCCAGGACACAGGTTAATGCCAGGTGTGAACAGGGCCATTATGTAGCCCATCGTAAGACCTAGTTATTACCCATGAGCTTTGGCAAACCTCAAATGTGTCTTTGATAAGCATCAAGGAACATCTTTTCTTCTGGGCTTCTATCAGTGTGTGCTAGCTGCAAGGCTCTGGAGAGGAGGGGTGGGGGGGAGACTTCCCACAGAGACTGAGTGATTACAGATGGGAGGACTCTACTCTATTGCCCCCCACAAAAATCTAAGTAAACATTCACCTTATGAGACTGACATGTTCATAAACTTCTCAATCCTTCTCCATTTCCCTGTTTTGAAATCATTTGCACGCTGTGGACTGGTTTGTTACTTGAGTTAAATTTTGATAAATTATGCTGACAGCACCTGTGCTAAAAGGGAGCTGGATTTGTGGCACTGGTAAAAGGAGATTGTGGGTAGGAAATAAAAACTTTTAATGCTTAAAATTCCCTGGAGTTCTTTTGAAGTTGAGGTTTGAAAGCAGACATGGTAATTGTCCCCAGGGGTGTTAGCTGAGTGGGTGAAGGAGCTGTGTGCTAAGTAGCAGCTTTTTTAATGTAAAGCAGTTGTAAAAAAGTAGTAATTTGATAATTTTCTTTCGAAGTATTTTGGTGTTATGAAGAGCTTTTAATACCACTTTTTTTCAACAATTTAATTTGCGTCTATATTCTATAATAGTAGAAATCCTATAAAGAACCCTAAGAAAGAACCTGTGCCTATTTTTTTTAATTGCTACCGTTGCAATACCCATTTCTATTAAACTACCCTTTTCATACACTATCATACACTTTTCAGACAGAGGCTTAACTGTGAGAATGAGAAGGAACCCTTTGCCAAGGAAAGCTTGTTGAGTCTGAAAAGCTTTGACTGTTGTGAGGCCGTCTTGTTTTCCCCTTGCCCCGAGGCCCACCGCAGGAGGTGAAGTCATAAACATGGCTGGGAAAATAGAGTTGTGCTAAGTGAGGAAGCCTGTTTAAATCTCCCTGCGAAAACACATGACTTCACTACACCTGTCATCATTAATGCTAACAAAATGGCTAATGTGTGCTCTTTACCAACATTTTTGTTAAAGTGAAAAGTTGTTTATGAAGCAATCAAGAAGAAAATCATATTTCTACAGGAGAACAATATATTTTGCTAGATGGTGGATTGGTATTGTGCTGAACATAGGTCTTTTATTGAAATAAAAGAAACTGACATTTAACTTTATCAACACCAATCGATGTTTTTAATTTAGTAAAACGATTGTTTCAGGGTGAATGTTTTCTTTTTTCAGTTGAGTAGGCTGACACAAAAGCAGTAATTTGTTAACCCTGTTTCTTCTGCTGAGCTTCAGATAATTAGACAACGTCTCTCCTTGCTCTCAAGATCTGAATATTAATCATGTATAAATTCAAGCACCAATGTTGGACACTCTTGGATAATTAATGCTCATTCTCCAACTTGACACCAGTTGATTGTGTAGGTGAAGGAATCTGTTTAAAATTTTAATCGCCACTATGCACAACTCAATATGCTTGAGCTAGAATGAAAGAGGCAGAGTGAGCTACAATAGCTGCTTGTTCATGCGGAACAAGTTAATATTGATTTGGATTCATCTGACAATGGCTGGTCTGCTCAAAACCCTGTGTCCATATCAATTTTCTTCATCTGACTGAATTCATATGTCAGTGGTTTATGGTGGTACGTGGATATGTCCTGTCACCATTTTCTATGGCTCTGTAATGCTATAGAATGAATGAGATAACCCTAAAGATCTGTTCTGTTAAAAGATCACATCAATATTGTCACTGAATCATTATGTCTTGAAAGGATTTTATTTAATTAAATCTTAAAATTGTTAGGCTACATAAATTGACATCTTTAAGCGTTGAGGATAATAATTGGTTGAATTATAACCCTTTCGTTTGCATTTTAGTTTGTTGTACATGTTAAAATGGTTATTTCTTAGAAAATATTTTAACATAATCCATAGTATAGTATACTTTGGCCTTTAGGCATTGTATGCCTCAGTAACTGCTAACAGGCTGTAGCATACTGTAGCTGTACAACATGTGATTTAAGGTGAAGCTTTCTATTCCCTCACAGCTGGATAATCTGTCAGTGCCAACAAGAATTTATTTTTTATTGACAGCCTTTGAAAAGTAGCAGGCACTATGGTTATTGTGAAATTAGATGGGTTTTTAACATATTCGGCCTCTAAGAAATCTTCATATTACCGCCTTGATATTGTTTTCTACCATTACGATCTAATGCACAAGCCTTTTGCGAGTTTAACATACTTAACTAAAAAAAAATAAAAAATGTACATTGCATTACAGAAATGAAGGAGGCATTTAAAAAAAAAAAATTTTGTATATCAAAGATGCTGATACAGTATTAACCATGCTATATGGTTACATTCCCCTCTTCCTATTCTGTAGATTTGTGTTTCAACTCGTGCTGTACTGTCTGTACTGTTCCCACTTGATTTCACAATTTGTACCCTTTTGGTTGTTGTGGTAGCCATGCTTTGTCATCTCTGTGTGATCTATTAAGTGAAGATCTGGCTCAGTTCATTGGTTCAGCCATGTAAAAATTTACGCCCCCTGAAAAAAGACTTTCAGTGGCAAGCTGGGCTTTATTATGTGCTGCTGTACATTCTAGTCAAATGTATGATATTTGTTGAAATTTATTGTAAAAAAGAGGTTTACTTTAGTTTTTCCAGTAATATTTGTAATGGCGCAAAAACAACCTATAGCTTTGTGAGGTAATTTTATTAAAGTTTATACAAAATTATTAATTATTTTTTGTGTATTTTTTGTAAATATTTTAGGTGTGTTTCAGGGGGAATTATACCAGCATTTTACTCTTACTTAAATGTATACTCTTACTGAAATGTAAACCACTGGAGTGGAAAAGGAAATTGGATGATGGTAGCAGAAGCCAAAAGACAGGTGTTACCTGATATTATCTTATATTGTTATGAAAATACCGTAACCAGGCATGTGGGTTGGGCTCGACATAGTTGCCTGCGGTTCCTAACACCCTTTCACCTCCCACATGAAGCCTACTTCTCAGAAAAAGCCCATCTGTTTCCCCATACCCAGGGTGCATCCAGCCGTGACACAGCTAGCTAAGCAGTATTTCATGTTTTTCCTCCGTTGCTCCTCAAAGACGCAGTTGGCTTTCCGAAGGTCCTTATCTATCAAGATATCTCCTTCTATCTGCTCCGCCTCTCCTTGTACTCCTCGTAGCCATCTCTCTAATCCACACTCTTTGTCTCTATTATTATTTTCCTCCCTTGTTCTTTCTGGCACGCACCCCCCCCCCCCCATTTCACCCACCCTCCTCATTTTTAAAAGCCACATGCTCCCAGCCCGTCTGGCTCAGTTGCACCCTGCCAATGAAGGCCTTTTTATTGGGCTGAGATTGAGTGCAGCCAAGCGGGGCCTGGCTGGGGCCAGCAACACAGCCCCCCTCTGACTGCACAGCCCACTCCACATGCCTGCTCTGGCCTGGCCCTGTCACCCAGAAGGAGATTACTTGTCTCTGCTGCCCTTAATTGAGAGAGAGAGAGAGAAAGAGAGAGAGAGCTGTTACTTGATAAGTTTACATCCAAAGGTTTGGGCTCCTGCTGTCAAAACCCAGTGCTGCTCAAGGCAGGTTTTATTGTTAGCGGTGATGTTTTCAGCGGGTTATAATTTTAAATTATTGAATTACATATGTGAAAAGTAGCGTGAAGTGTAGGCAGTGAGGAGGGGAAGCTGATATGCACAGAGTCCAAACTTTAGTACAGTGTGGCTTTATTTTCAGGGTATGTGGACCAATGGGACCATTGTGCCCCATCTCTGGCCTCAATGCCACTCTTTGATTCTTCTTTGCGACGGGCTTGCCTATGTAGCCCTTCTTCCATTGGACTCCTGAATTTCACATTATTACACTTGGTTATACAGGTATTTGCAGCCTCGTGACAGTTTATTGATTTGGCAAACATGAACTGTATGGGTTTCCCCATATTTTCCTCTTTTGTTTCTATTCAGGTCTCTTTCTGTGCCACAGTGAAAGTGTGCTTTTCTCTGATTGTGTGGTGTGCACACCTCAGGTTTCTGCTTTGAAGATGAAATTTCAGGCACCAAGCATGTAATATCTAATCCTAATACAGTCAGTTCATTCCCCAACCTCAGTGGAGTTTATTAGATGAGGGATTCAGGCTTACGCGCCTCTCCATTCCTTCTCCATTCCTTCTCCATTCTCTTCAGGCGCCCCATCAATACTGCCATTAGGTTGGTATAGGCTTCACCCGAAAATATTGTGACTAGATTGAGCCAGAAAAAGAGCTATTTTTTAATTCACAGGTGTAAAAACCTCTATCAGAAGGGTCAGTTTGTCCCCTTGTACTGGGAGAACTTTTGGTGTGATGAGTGGTCTATAACACAAAAGGGGCTTTGCCCCAGATAGTTCTCATGCAGCAATAGCCTAAACATTTAACTTTTGCACATATGTTAAAGATAAGAAATAGATATGCTATATGCAGTATTGATCATGTTTGCAAGTCAGACACAATGCCTAGGGTGTATTAAGTTCATCTTAAGTTACAGAGAAACCATTATATTAAATAACTGTGAACTGGCTTTACTATGTATCACTTTTCACGTTATCATTTTCATGGAAATGCCCACTGAATTGATTTTACAACCAGTGTTTCTCGACAAGTGACTCTACTTTCACTGCATTAGATTCCCGCTGATGCATTTGGAGCTCTTGTCACATAGCCACAATGTTTCACGCCCTTTTGATTAAAATGGTATGGAAACAATTACATGGGGGGTGGGGTTAAATGCTATTTAGCTCGAGCAGGATTTCATGTGCGCCCACTCATTTGATGTGAAACCACCATTTTGTTTCCTTTTTAATGCATGAAAAAAATCCATCTGTCTGGTCCAGGGTTAGATACCCGTTTCTTCAGTTATATCAAGTGAGGTTAAATAGATGAACAATCTCATGCCTAACCTTAATGATCAGACCCATGGTATTCCAGAATTTGGGCTTCCCTGCTGACTCTACCATATACTGTACTTGTGTCCTAGTCTTTAGTGTGTATGAATTTGTATGTGTTTGGTACAACCTTCAGTAAATAGCCAATGTTGTTTTTCATGGAATGTTGGCAACCTTTTTGACATGGACACACTGCACCCCTGGCCAGGTGACCTTGTTTACTTGGTGTCACTTGTGTCAGGAAAGAGGAATGAGGTGGCACGTTGTCATTTAATCCTCTGGAGGCTTTAATGAGTGAGTAGTTACATCTAGTCAGTCTAGCTGCCGATGACTGCAATCTGAAGTAAACATCTCTATTGTCTCCCCGCTTTGTGAAGGAACCTCACAGATGGTTTTCTGACTCTGTTGATTTCCCTTAAAAGCCCCGAATTTGTTACAACCTTCAGAGCTCCTCTGAGAGAATTGCAGATCTTGGGAATAAGGAGGAGTGGCAGGGGTGTGTGTGTGTGTGTGTGTGTGTGTGTGTGTGTGTGTGAGTTAGGGTGGGTAAAACGTGCTGTCATGAAAAGCTGATGCTTCCTCGCTGGCTAGATGCAATCACGGCCACTATCTGATAGCGACGGAGGAAATTGGATGAGTGGAGAGCTGCTGGTCGCCAGTGATGGGAAAGATGACTCCTTTGCCATGAAGTGTCAGTCAATCCCCCACTTTCACCTGCAAGATCAATCAATAAAAGAGAGGGAGAGGGAGAGTGTCTCTTGTCTCTAGGCTGCTGCCAATTACTGAGCATAACATACTGTCTCCTAGACAGGAATGTGATGGCCATGTTATTTGGTATGCATAAGTTTAACTGCCATATCCTAACAATAGGATTGTAGACCACACTGTAGTGATGTAAAAATAATGAATTGTAGTGTAATTATTTGGGTAGATATATGAAAGAGCCTAAACATAAACTAACATGATGTGATTTTGGTGATAGCTGCGTTTATTTGTCCCATGAGCATTAGATTGGCTGCTATTCCTGTAGGGCAATTGAGCTGTTAAAATAATACAGTGGTGCAAAATTAGCATAAAGAATCATAGACTTGAGTCCATGTATTACAGTTGGTAAGGGAGCCATGTGGCATTCTGGCATAATACTGTATATGCATGCAAACAAATCATTTGCAGCGAATGATTCAGAACAGCACCACAGACTGTCCTATGCTTTTTATGTATTCTGCCCACAATATGGTCACAGCATTTCTGTGTGAAAATGACACTCTCACGCTGGTTTTATGTGTCCCATCTCCCCCCCGCAGTTCGCCGAGACCTGTGAGGAGTCTGCATCCCCATTCGTCTTCATCTGCACAAACCCCCAGGAGCTGGTGGTGAAATTCCCCTTGAAAGGGAAGCACAAGATCTGTAAGTCCTTCCTCTTTCGTGTCATGGGAAATGGAGCTGATGAAATTAGCCTGAGCCATCTTGTCCCCCCCCCCCCATCCACCCCTTCCATCAGCTTCCTCCTCCGCATCTCTGCAGACCCACACAGCAGACGCGTAACCGAACGCTAGATGCAGATTTTGATAACAATGAGTGTTTATTACAAAAACATGTGACAAATACAGACTCACACGCTGTGTGTGTGTGTGTGTGTGTGTGTATAGACGCCTATGTACACACGGAAGCATCCTCCCTCATACCCACGTACAAATCCTCTCTCTAAAATCCATCTGTAAAGACAGGGCTGTGCTGCCAGGTTGCCTGGGGGACAGGCTGGGGCTGCGTGTGTGGTGCTGCTCTGTGTGATTTATATTGCGACTCTCGCACATTTCCCCTCTGCTGCCGTTGTCGCCGCTCCTGCAAAATGATGTACTTGTGAGCTCTTTTGTTAATATTTCAAACCCCTCTAAAGACTTGAGAGAGGATTGTTTATGCAGCTGTTCCTCTCTCAGATGCAACCAGATCGATGGGGAAAAACCTTTTGAAATGTAGCGCCAAGGCAAAATGCTGCAGGAGTGATGCCCCTATGTGCCAAACAGGATGAGATGAGCTCGGCTAAGGTTCTTTCAACATCAAGAATAGTTGGATTTAGCACTCGATTGGAGAGTTGAACATTAAGTGCTTTTTGCCAGTTTAAGACGTGCTGTAGGCAGCAATCTAGAAGCATTAATCCAATTAATTCACCAGGCAAATCTGCTTTAGTGGAGCTTTAACTCCACTATATTGTTAGGTTATTTTCTAATATAGTCCACTGTTCATTTAAACGTTTTCTTATAACAATGTTTTTATAAACCTGCATCCTCATTTAAATTCTGAGGGCTCATCTTGTAGTTTTGGCGAGGAACACTCGCAGAGTGCAAAGGAATTGCTTACATATGCTGTAGCATTGCTACTGCATCTTCCTGTTTCGCCCCTGCATGAGGCAGATTGCAGAAATAAACACTGATAGTCTTTTATACTATACGCCAATGTTTTGATGACCTGACATCTGTGTCCTCCATGACAAAGCTATTCCAATCCAACCTGGAAAACTATTACGAATCGGTGACATTTTGGACACGCTACCACCGAGGGAGAGATTTAATAACATACTCCCTCTGCCTCCCTGGGTCTTCTGTCATGCCCACATACTGCCTCGACTATGTTTTTGTGATGTCGTTAGAGCAGGCATGTAGCGCACGCACAGGCTCAGACCGTAAAGGCTGTGACTTTAATTGAGTAGCGTGCGGGGTTTGACCTTTGCCATCACAGTCTTCATGATGATTGTCTGTTGGCATGGCAACCAAGGGCAGTAGCCTGAAACGATTAGTTGACTCTTAAGTCCTCTGAAATGGCTTGGATCCCACCCTTGGGCTTTTTCTCAAATGCTCCTAAATATGGCCCTTAATGACTTTCACAATCAAATCACAGACACTAGTTCGAACAGCGGTGTTAAACAATGCGTTTGATTTGTTCTAAAGTGTGTATTTTACAGCTGTTCCATGGCATTCCTGGTGACAAAGTCCAGCCCTGTCTCCATAACACTAAGCTGTTTGACACTGTATCATGCTCACTCTATAAAAAGCTCAAGGCGACCAACCTGCTGTTGCTAGTTTGGTCTGTATTTAGAGTGCTTAGCCTGGACCCACCTTACCCACTGTGACAGGCGGATCTGATCCCTGGGCCACTGGCTATCAGTCTCTCTCTTGGTCTCGCTCTCCTGCTCTTCAATTCTTTTCTCTGTGAATCTCACGGGTCAAGGAATTGCAGCTATTCCTGCTCAGAGAGCCTCAGTGCAAGTATTTTTCACTCTCCCTGTGGCTTACATTGACAAGATCTACTGTACTTCTCGCTGGAGCGGCTAGCATTATCCTGCCTTATCAGAATGAGAACAAAGGGATGTTTCATCTCCTGCTTCCTGGGCTTTTCAATGGAGCCACTGCTAGCTTTTATAGCCGCTGTGTTTGCACATTAGGCTATTGATAGGTTAACAATGGTTGCTCCTATGAATTCAGCTACTGCATGTATAAATGAGATTGACCGCATGCTTGTGCAATTTCAGTAATCGTCTCTCTGAAAGCAAGTCACAGAAATGAATGACAAACCAGCTTGTGACAAGAATGTGTGTACGGTACATACTTTACATTTGCATTGGCATCATGTTGAAAAATCCATCGTCAGTTTTGTTAAATATACAGTAATTAGCAAGCAATCTTGTGACTATATCAGCTACTTTTAAGATTTGTAAGCAGACATGCAGCCTGTCCACACATTCCCCCATTAGCTGTGCAGATAATGTGCTGAGTTACACTGAGTACAAATCCAGGTTGACCTGTCATTAGCCTGCGGTTGAGTGTGTGACATTTAGAGAGGCATAAAGCCAGAGCTTACTCCCTGTAATAACGAATATGCAATATGATTTATGGGCACTGTGTGTGTGTGTGTGTGTGTGAGAGAGAGAGAGAGAGCTGAAGGTCACCCTGGTTGCTGGGTGCTCTAAAATTAACCCACATACACTCACTTTTGCAATCCTCCTTTTGAGACTGCAGTTACGATTTGTTTTACTGCCTGGAATACTCTGTTAGAAGACAATGTTTTGAATTCCCCCAACAAGAATTATGGATGGAAACAGAAACTTCCATCCAGCACACACATCCATTTCTATCTCTTAACCCTGACTATTAACATCGACTATAAAATAAGCTTTTGTCATAACGTCCCCAGTCCCACGTTGGTAGAAATACCACATATGGTGGGGCTTTGTTGAGAACAAATTAGTATGATCAATAAGGCTCCTGCGATAACACTAGTCATCTAATATGACAGTCAGTTGGTGAGGGAGATGTTATCTTCCCACCTCCTCCATTAACATGTATTACTGAATGGTATTAGCAGCTAGCAGTGTGTCTGTAATACAAAGTGTAGTGTGAATGCCTAATAAAATCACCGCCACCTCCCACTCTTTTCACCCTGTGTACTGTATGATCCAAATACAGTATTTGCTTGGCGGCATCATTTTCAGGCTTCTTCCTTCTCTATAATAATTGTAGGCGACTGTGAGTGAATCACGTAGCGAGTTTGTAATAAAGTGGACTATGTAGAAACCACTTACGAGGGAACAGTATTGGAAGTGATTACCTCTTTGATCCACACACACATGGCCGTGGCATTAAGCAGTCTACTAGACGCCATTTGCACATCTATTTAAGTTGGACCCTCAAGTGCATGTGGAAGTACTTGACACAGTCATGACATGATGTTCAACAGCCACAAGGGGGATGCACTCTTAAACTAGTAAAACATGATCTCACTGGATCTAATTTAATTATAAAATAAACAATTTCCCAGGGAAAAGGCGAGAACACAACATTTGCTAACTAGCCTTGAAGAGGAATGGAACACTCGGGTGTTGATTTAGAAAGATTAGATTGATTCAATTACATTGCAAAATATAACCACCCTCTACCCAAAAAACACACCATTACAGCAATGAATTGCGCAAATATACTAGTTTCCTAAGTATAATGACAAAGAATTACAGCTATTGGCATCCTCACACTAGTTCACATTGTGTTACGTCTTGATAATTTTCTGCTTCGGCTAATGTTTCTGTGTGTCTTGTCATTGTGAACGTATTTCTTTCACTTAGCTTAATTGACTTATCACTCACTTTTATGGCATTGGGACACTAGGCTAGTAAAGGGTCTCTTAACACTAAGGTGTCGGCACACACATTTTCACACACATGGGGTGTCTTACTATCCACCCCATATGCTATTTTAAAATATAAAGACCCGTGAGATTGAATTCAATACATATTTCAGGCCCTCTAGGGTAATATTTTTAAAGCACAATAATAATGTATTTACGTCTTCATTAGTAACAGATGGGACATGGTACATATAAATTAAATGCCTGTTTGTTTGCTCTACATTTAGCATCCTAGCCCATGCCCACATTGTCCTTCCTACTCTCTTCTCAATGTCATTTGCATTTTCCTCGCATATGTTATCAAGCTTTTGCAATATGTATGCCTCTTATCCCTCAGGTTGTACACACATGGAAATAGTCAGATACTCTATATTCCCAGGGAAAGAATTGCTGTACAATTTTGTTCTACTTACCAACAGCTGCACCTTGCGCTTACCCCTTTGTTTTATGTGCGAAAGCATGGCAGCATGGGATTGAAAATGGAGAAAGCCAATTACCTAACAAATGTCCACCATCTCTCCTGAGGTGGTCACGGTTTGTTTTTCCCTGTTTCTCCACCTCCACGCTCTCTCCTTCATCCTCTGCAAGGACGTTGGAAAGGCGGAAGTCCTTTTTTGGTTATTTATTCATGGAAGTTTCCATTTAATATTCATGCCTATTTTCCAGGGCTATCTTGGTGCAGTGGAGAATTTGCTGCCTTGGGGGCAGCAGGGGCCAAACACCAGGTTTCAGCTCCAATGAGCCCGGCGGATGAAGGAAGGAGAAAGAGAGAGAGAGAGAGTGAGAGATAGATAAAGAGAGCAGGTTTTTTTTTGTATTCTTCAGTAAACGAGAGGCAGGCCTTGAAGGTGACAGGCTGTGTTTATTACTGATCTGTCAGGCGGTTAATAGGGAGAATAGAGGAGGAGGAGAGAGCAGGCACACAGAGTTGGAGCCTCAAGCCATGAAGTTAGGGCTCTGCTTCCACTGCTGCTTACAGGATCAGCGACAACACCGTTGAATGGTCATGTATTAGATGAATCTGATGGTGTATTTACTGTTCAGATTAGAATAGAGATAAGACTACATCTCACGTGCATTCTGCAAGTGACGAGCTAAAGAATTTTAAATGAATGTGAAAACTCCTAGGCTTTTACTCCCATACAGCATAAACTAGGTCAGCCCATTTGGTGTATATTTGCCACATAATGCCGACGGCAACGATCAGTTTTGACCGCGTTGCACGCAGAAAAAAAAAAGAGTTTGTGCAGTTCTGATGATGTTACAATAATTTAGTAATGGCATCATCTGCAGTTTTAGAGACAGTTTCTTAAAGAGGGTTTTATTATGCTTGCCCTCTTACAATCCTCCTTACTCTTGGCAGAGTTTGCATCTTGTCACTGTTGGCTACATCCCCTATTTTGTTGGTAATTTACTGTATTCAAATAGTCTTAGTTCTTATCAATGTTTATGTTGATCTAAAGACAAAAATAAGCAATGAACATAGTGCTTGTTTAAGAAATACTAGGTGTGCTGGTTTCCAGTAGCCTGTAGCAGGTGTGAAAGGTCCAGACCAAAAGAGGTGGTCTCGGTTCGCTTGCAGTGTGAAAACACTTTTTTGGATGGTTCGGACTTTCGGACCAATTACAGCATTAATGATATTAATGTATTGCATTACTGACATTGCCTTTTTAAATTAAGCTTACTTTTACTGCTAATTTTCCCTATAAACAAAGAAAATGAGTTTATTGGATAAGGAGGGAGACCCAACTGTCTGATGCATAAAGATCTAATGCAATATGAAACTACTTAGCTTGACCCTCCTGTGGTTCAAGCTGACAGAAAACCCACTTCCTTGCAGAGATTAACTCAAATCATTAATTGTGTCAACAGCAGCCCTGCCAATGAAGCGGGAAATGTTTATTAATGAGGTTTATAGTGAAAAATGCTATATCATTGATTTGAAAGTGAAGGGGTGAGGAATTAACCAACCTCAAATTATGCTGAATGCCATCGTTGTTTCACAGTTGGGTCGGTGGTGGTAGAATAGTAAAAAGGTTTATCTCAGTTTCACATAAGCTCATAAATATGTGCTTCTACTTAATGTCTGTTTATCCAGTTAAGGGGAAACTACTGGTGTTGAGATGTTATTAGCAAAAGTATTGCCATAAAACAAATTTGTAATGTGATTCCTGTGAGTACAATATGACAAACAGGTTCTGGCCTGGAGCAAAATGATATTGTCATCTAATGTCATCTAAAAAGCCTCTTTCACACAGGGGTTCACTTATCTGGGTTAAGTACGCAGATTGGTCTGCCGTCCAATCCGATGTAAAATCAATCAACTGTTATTACACATAACATGACCATTCTGGTCAATTATAATAACCTCATTAATGGTTTTACTATTTGTGTTTTCCTCAATCTAAAGTTCAAGGACTTTGCACATGCAAGTTTTTATATAGAATAGATGCAAAAACACCCTCCATAGATTGGCAACAGTTTCATTAACAATAGAACATAAAGATTGTGTGGCTGATCCACTCCTAACCACTAATTATGCAAACTTCCATCAAACGGGACAATGGTTTCTGTTACTTAAGCATTGCATTCATTACTAGTCATATCATCAGTAGAGTTCAGTTTAAATCTTAGTTTAGATGAGGCTTCCTAGTGACCTTATATAAATTGTTGGTCTGGGAAGTTGCACAAGCATATTTAGTTGTCCATGTACTATTTTCTGTATGGAGTCCATTCCCTAACCAAAACCTCACTGATGCATGGTTTAATAATCTGCATTCAAGGCATACCAAGAAAATATTATTTTTCACCATCTATAGCTTAGTGTTGTGGTTCTTTTACCCAACAGCCTTTATATAATGGCTTTATAATAGCTTTTTTTATGTGAGGCAATATATCAGCAATGGAATACTTTATATTAATAGATATCGTCGACTTGTACTGCATATTTCATTATTCATCAAAATACATGTATACGCTTGAATAGTATAGTAAAATGGTGTTCTTCACCTAGTTGTGCCACTGACTCAGCTTGTACTTATTGTGCATTAATCTAGCTGCATCTTAGTGCTTTCTCTATTTGCACTCTACATTTCCATTGTTCTCATTGGCTGCGTTGACCATCCCCCAACCTCTGTGGCTCTGTGCTAAGCCTGTCACAGTAATCAATCCAGATCAGCGCTGTGCTAGGGGATGCAGACGCATGTGGTTTGGTGAGTGATCGATGCCCTTGATTAGTGAGAGATTACTCGTATGTGTGTTTGGCATGGCCGAGGAGAAGGGGTGGCCGTGCTAGCTAGCATTGATCGTACTTAGCCTGCTGCCTTGTTTTTGTTAATGTGTCCGGTTAGGAGCTGAGGATCAATAGACAGATGTATCTACCCTGTTGAAGTTGATCACAAAGGTGAGGATGTTACCCTGGTGATTTTCAAATGAACCAATCGTGATCATTAAGTAGTTCTCCTTTAAAAAAAACAAACAAATAATAATAAATCCTACATCATTACATAGCCTACCGTAATCTGTATTGCAGTGATTGTTTTGTTTTGCGAGAGCTGCCGTTACCTGCTAATGTGATGAGAAACAAAAGTTACGTGTGTTGGCAGCACTGACCTACTGTTACCATGAAGACATTGGCATATATAATCACCTCTCTACACCTGAGGGGGGGAAACAGATCGGCAGCTCTAATCCTCCCTTTTGAAGAGGCCATCATCACTCTGTCAGCTGTCAGTGCTTAAGCTAGCTGCTTTTGCAAAAGCATTGGATTCTTTCACTTTTCCTCTCTCGGAAGGCAAATAGACAGATGTAATAGCCATTAGCCTCGGGGAGAGACAGCGCAGATGTGTCAACAAGGCCTGACTTTTACAGTCCAACTAAAGTATAAGCAAACAGCGGCTGTGTAGAGCCCTGTGTGGTTGCGCAGTGATCCAGGGCCATGCTCGGTTGGCGTTGCCCCGGGACTCCCAAGCAGACCGTGACTCCAGTTCTCATCACAAGAGTGGGTAAGACCACCCCAATACGGAAACTAAATAATGCAGGGAAAACCTGAGTGCTGCCGCCTCTGTGACAACATCTACAACGCCCTGACCTTTTGTAAGTGCTTCAACACTGATGTTGATATCATCAAGCCTTTTGCCGCCGCCCTTCTTGTTTTGTTGATTTAGGCCCTTACTGAATCTACTTTAGACATTTTGCCTAATGTAGAGTATAGCTAATATGATCGTCATCCACCCACAGTTGTGTCCCTGTAGTGTCTTGTGCGCGTACTGTACAGTAAAAACAGAACCTTCGAAGATCCAATTCTTAATCTTAATTTGATCTCTTTCCTCCGGCAGTCTCAATGAAAACTCCAAGATGAAAGAGTTGTAATTAAGTGTAATAGCAGCAAGTGGATATTTTTCCTCCCAGCACTCTCCCTCCTTGTATGTTTAGCTTGAGCTCTTCAAATGTATTTCCCACTTTGTAACCAGAGGCAAGAGCCCTTGACTTCCTGCCCCCACAGCCACGGCTAAGGCAGCCATTTATGTTGTGATTAAAAATGAATGTCTGAGTGAGAAGCAACAGAGGGAGACCAGGGGAGGGAGACCAGGGGAGGGCAGGAAAAGAAAGACAATGCCGTGGCAAAGAGGAGGGGACACATTTGGAAATAGGAGTGATCCCTAGCAGCCACAGCTGCTGCCTGATAGTGGGTTGGAAGGTCTTCTCACAACTCACCCATGTTTAACTGCTCTCCTCACATCCCACCATGAATATTGCATTAGCGCACTATAGGGCCCCTTGTGTTAGCCCCACTCAGAGCAGAGCAGTGCAGCGGCCATTGGTACTGAAGCGTACGAGTCAAGCCCGCATTTATTCCCACAACCCCCACTGTGAGACCTTTCACATTCAGGCAAACATGCCAGAAAGCCAGACCTGCTTTCACACCGCATAATACCCAGACTGATTCAAAAAGGACCAGTCTCATTACATGTCACTAGCAATTATTTTAAGTGCTACTGCTGTAACCAAAAAATGGAACAACATTTCCTGTCTTTTACAGCGCGTTACTTTGTTAAAAAGCTGTATTTTTCAAGTTTATGGTATCATTCTCCCACTGCTTAACTACATATTACAGAACTATAGCTCATTGAGGGATGTTTTGTGGAATATTTGGATCTAAATGTACCTTACCTCCATATGAGTCCATATACTTCCACTTCCACCATATACTTCACCAGCAGTTTTCTATGGTTGCTGTATCAACATTTTTTTTTTTTATATTGCTTTTCTAGATCGTAAAAATATAATAGGAACCTGAATGAAATATATATGATGGCAAAAAAGGTCAGTGGTACGATAGTTTTGAGTACTATATTTAGTTTATTAGGACTTTTAAATTAAGATCTGGTTTCCCATAGAGGAAATACTGTACGTGCCATACACTGTATTCATGCTCCAATAAGAACCAATGGTATTAGTAATTAAACAAATGACTTACAGGGGGGAAATTTGATCATACCACATACTCACAGCCAGATGTTCTGCAAATAAGCCATACCCCTTTAACATTACATGTTGTGAATGGTCACAATTATATTAAAAGGGCCTTATTTTGTCCGTATGATTTTTCATTTGGATTTTAAATCAAATTGTATTTCTCTTTTATTTCTCTTTGATAGGTCGGTGGGATAATAGACGTAAGGTTAGCCAGGCAACTCACAGCCATTCACTCTTCTGTAGCCCTGCTTTGAAAGCTAAACACAAGCACCTTGGGGGCCTGACCTTGACTTCGGTATATAGTGTAGTGGCTCCCACGTCATGACCTCCACTTGTCATAGCCCCCACATCACCCCCCTCCTCCATACTCTTTCATTACAGCTCACCACCCAGTGATTTATGCAGCTAGCTAAATTCAGATGTACCTTCATTAGAAATGGAGGATGTCTAAAAAAAAAAGAAAAAGAAATGTCTAAAAATGGGAAGCCTTAGGAATATGCCTCCTCCTCATCTCCCAGCTCCACGTTGCTAATCGGCTCCACGTGTTTCTATGCTTCTTACGTAATTTGTTAATTCTGTCCTATTTCCACTGGTGCTGCTACCGCTGTTGCTGCTCTTGGTGTTATTTGCAATGCTAATGAGGCATCAACTAATGGTTTGCAGAGGGAAAAGGCTGGATAGAAAGATGGTGAGATGGTAATATTGTTCACTCGAGCACATGGATGATTCACTTGAAGAGCGGCTACATCAGTGTACAGGCTATTACCTTTGAGTCACCATGGACACAGATTATTTGTCTAGTCCCCTGTGTCCTGCCAAATGAACATAAAATGCCCCACACTCGCTCCTCTTGAAAACTATGTTACATTTAGACTGCGTATTAGGTTCAATACTAAGTGATAAAGTATCGTACACCCATTAAGTAATTTGCTTTGTCAGCTCTAGCAACCTTGGTCTCAACCTCTTTCCCCAATGGGTTATAAAACCCAGTTAAGATAATAAAAAAAAGATAAGTCATCAGAAATTAAAATAACCAGGAAAGCTGTTACTGACATGGTCAATTGTCACATAATTAAACGAACACATTGCCAAAGAAACATCTTGAAATGAGGTATGTTTATTTAGTGAATAAATGAAATGAAGTACATATTTAAATAAACAAATAAATAAATATACATTCAATCAATTATGTTTTGATTGAAACGACACTGCCTGTAGACTGCCAGCAATATTCTTGACAGTCCATGTCATCACCACTGTGATAACATGGACTGTGTAACTCCATGTCATCCAATCAAAGTGTAAAAAATAATTGTCATTTTCTTTGTGACTTGCCTTTGCCTTGTCTGTGTCATAGCAGCAGCATGTCTGAGTCAAAAGGGAAGGGACACCAGTGCTCCATTTCAGTCCATTCCAGTATACTGTAGCAGGCAGCTTTCACTGAGCTCCCTGTACTGATCTCTGCACTGTCCATGTGAATGAAATTACAGCCATGGTGACAGCTAAGGGAAGTAAATGGATTATTGAGTTACTGTAAGGGGGCTTGCTCCAAGGTTACCTGGGTCTGCTGTCTGACTGGATACATGAATATAACAACACTATCACGTTTCACACTTAGAAGAAAACTGTTAATACTAGGGACGGGAATCGGCCGGGACCTCACGATTCGATACGATTTGAGTGCCGATACAATATGTATTGGGATTCTATAGATATTGCGATACAATACTTAAGATTTATTTTTTTGTGGAAATTTAGTGTTTTCATACATTGGCTTTGAAATGAGGAGGTGTAGGTTCTACAGGTGCGTCTGCCATTGTTTTGTTTTTATGAACATGACCTAACAGAACAGAATGTAGTTGACGCGAATACACGATTGGACGATACCATTAATTTACTCCCACTATTATTACATTTCTGGCAACAAAAAAAAGCTATTGGACAAACCGTTTTTCAGTATATGACAAATTTATTTAAATTATTCTGGAAGTGCTAAGCATTTCAACATGATTTGTTTACCTTTGTGCATTTCAAGCATGTATCGTTCGTATCTGGTTTATTTACATTTTATTTAGCAACAATAGGAATCCTATAGACATTTATGTATAGCTAAATACTCTTAGGAAACCATGTAGAAACTTTTTTCCAATTTAAATGTTATCATTTCAGCAGAGCAATACGGTTACTTTTACTTAAAGTAAGAAAATAAGTGAGTTAAATTATTTTCACTTTTTTCTGTAGGGGCAATGATAAATACTGGTATCGATAAACCCACACTTTGAAAACTACTGAGTATACCATTTAAAAAATATTTTTAACCACTGACCTCTCAAGCTCTTTATAAGGTTATATTGCTCAACTGTTTTAGTGCCAAGCATAAAGCATATTTACACTACAGATATTCTGCTAACCACCTTATCCTAGGATCAAAAGCAAATACAGGTTAATCCCATGTCTGACCACAGTGATCATCCTGTCCATGTTGAGTCCTCAAACGGATTTGGTCCCAGTAGGCTCAATAGGTCACATAGAAAAACCCTAATAGTGGCTATTAGAGAAATGTAGGAATGATACTTTTTGGATGGTTATTTTATCTCAAAATTACATAGTTGGGTGTTCAATGATTTACCGTTTCAGGCACTGAAAGTCACCACTAAAGGGTTGCTGTCGTTTTTTTTTCTTTAAAGCATTTCAAGCTAGTTTGTTCAGTTTGTGAGCTAATGGTGATTGTAAGCCAATTGCACAGGTTTGGCTGTTTTTAAATGCTGTAGGCATGCACAATTTCTCCTGGCTTGCTTGCTTCTATGTTGTGTTTTTAAATGTCTATATACTTCACTACTGATTCAGTTAAATGATTGACGCAATTATTAGAATGATAGAAATCCAGGATTTTCCAAATAGCTGTGACAGGGAAAAATCTGCAGGCTTAACTAGCATGTCCGATGTCTTGGTACCTGAATTAACAAGCTTAGATAATGACAGTTCAGCCAGGAGCGTGACAAAGTTGCCATAGTAACATCTGATGCTCATAATATTTAATGCTATTTTAGTATTTTCAAGAAGGAAGCATTTGTACCTTAGGACCATTGCATCCCCCCTATAGAATTGTTTAATTAGCCAGCCTATTCCTGTGTTTCTTAAACGTAGGCTATACTGTCCTATTGGGAAATGTAGCTGATGTTTAAGGCCATTGATCATGTCAAAATAACTTATGTACCTTGGATATTTGTTAAGCAGCATTAGGAGGTTGTTTACTACTTGTAGTGCAGTAGTTTCTAAATTAATGATTAAGGTTACATGGCTCAGTGTGCAGACAATTAAGAATCATTGTCACTGTTTTTGCAGTGTGTTTTGCCACCTCCAGAAGAATAATTATATAGAAGATTAATATTTAAGGAACAAGGGTTGGATATTTTTTGGTGTCAATGAGAATTGGCTCTAAATAGGAACGAAGGAAGGAAGTCCTTCTTGGTGAATTATTTATGCTTTCTTTCTACACTTTGCTGTTTTCATTCTTTCAGGACAGGACTAGGCAGAATAAAGGGCGAAAGACATCACACACACACATCTTTATTTGGTTTCCATGTAAACTCTATTACATTGAATGAGAAGGTGTGTCCAAACTTTTGGCCTGTACTGTATATGTGTGTGTATGTATGTGTATGTATGTATGTATATATATATATATATATATTATTTTTTTATAAATGACAAAAAGTGGTGATCCATGACATTTTCTCGGACTATGTTTGAACCATAACCAGTATGTAAACGGGTGACGAGACACAGAAAATCCATTTGACCTGAGGTCAGTTTCATTAAACAGGCTTATAGAACTAACCAGCTGACAAGTGTATTCCCCTGCTTCTAACTTCTTTTGAAAAGATAAGCAATAACAGTTTGATAATTGAAGAGATGCATTCAAGCATCAACCATACAGTATCCTTTTCCCCTGCTGGAAGTAATTAGCATCTTAGCCTATAGCTTTTGTTGCCACAGATGACATTGTGAAATCAATGTGTTCCGAGCATGCTACACCACAAGGCTTTTGGCTTGTGATCGCCTGCTCCCTGGGGAAGTGGCCTGCTGGGGCCTCAACAAACACTGCACGGCTGAAAAGCTGAAAACAAATAAGATGCAATCCCATCTATTTGAGAGGCACACCAGTGTCTCAGGCACACATCTAGGTCAAGTCAAATGTACTGCTATAGCCCTTTATCACAATACAGTCTCAAACCTGCTGATTGTTTTTTTTAACTATTTTTTTTTAAACTGGGAGTAGATAGAAGCGTTCATCTAAAGCCAGCGTTCATCTAAATAAAACATAATATATAATAACCAAAATGTTTAATATTCCACCAAATAAATGATGCAATGAATGAAACATACCAAACACGTTTAAGAGTCATCTTAGTTGTCAAAATGTGCACATACGGAATAGGCACCAGCAACCAATCAAACTTTTTGCCTGAACAATGGAGGCAAACAAGCCTGTCAGGAAAAGAGAGGTATTAAACCGGGTGTTTGACAGGCCAATTTGCTCTCGGCCAAACCAGAAGCCGTCTGGTCTGCATAACGCTATTCAAGTGACTGTTTTCTCTCACTTCACCTCACCTCTGTCTTTGTAGCTGTTCATTGTATGGGCTCTTATGGCTTTATCTTTCTCTCACTGCTTCACATAACCCTCTTCACAATTCGCTTCAAAGCACCTGAGCTTTCAGAAGGGAGAATACACGAACAAACACACACACACACACACGGCTGCAGCTGAGCCCCCTCTACTTACAATGGTGTTACTATTGCAACCTTCTCCCTCAGGCGTGGAAATAGGCTGATTACTGATAGCTGGGAAAAGATGTAGCCCTCTAGGAAGAGGTTTTTGACTGCAAAAAATAAAATAAATCAGCAAAGGTAGATGTTTTGTAAACTTGACCCTTACTACACCTATAAAACTGACCCTCCTTTCCTCTTTTTAGAATCTTATATATGCAATAAATTGTCATTAACCATGTTATCCTCTGTGGGGGAAAAAACGCTACAATAACCACAGTTCCAACTGTATCATGGTGTTACGAGCTTACTGCTGCAAAGTATAGTGCCTTGACTAATGATAGCGGTTTATTTTTCTGTTGTGTTATGACTAATAGGTTGCTTTTGATGTTTAATGTAAATTTAAGTCATTGTTAAAAGTGAATCTATCTATTCTGCTGAGATACCCGCCTCTGTTCTTTGAAGAGCTGTCAAGGTCTGTCTCTGTTATTTCTGTCTCTGGCTATAGGATCCACAGCTACATTTTATGACTAATGCATACAGATTTATGGGCAGGAAAATTCCTGCAGTAGTAGTGTTGTTGTAATGATTCTACAACAGTCACGGTCATGGGTTGGGCTTTCCTATTCAAGTAACCAGGAAAAATTACTTTAGACGCATAAGAACGCCCACACTGAAAATGCCACTGAAAGTCCTCTTGTAAGCTCATTCTGGCTGGTCAAAGCTACTGTAGCAAACATTCACACATTTCCTCCTTTGAGGTGTACCTCCCCCACCCTCTAAACAGGCTTTTCTCTCTCCCTCTCATCTTGCTAATTATCCAGTGTGCTGCTCCACTGCTATAGCAGCTTGTTAAGCACTGCAGGAGCAAAGCTGACCCACTTTACATGTGGATCTGTGGGCTAAACCCTGCTGATGGCTCCTCTCTCTACAATAAGCCCCAATGCCATACAGCAAGGGCATCATGGCTACTCACATGTGATTTACCTTGAATCAATGAACGAAGTAACGAGAAAGAGAGAATAAATGCTACTGGAGCTTGTAGTCCATCCATTTAAGTAAAAATGTAAGTTTATTTGTAATTAATACCAATGTGTGCACCACATACGTTAATTAGCTTGGGACTTTGCTTGGGACTTGGCACGGCAATGATTTTAAGGTATCCAGTGGGGCACATTGTACTGTGGTGTTATGTATGATTATCAATGACTGGTCACATTGGGATTCAATCCATGCTAATATAATAGTCCAGGCATTGGACTCATTTCCACAGCTTACTGTAATGGCAGTGTACTTACTGCTATTACATTATATTTAGTTTTTTATACTGTATACTTACATGCCATGTTACATTTTGTACAAATGTATTGGGTATACTTACACATAAACGGTGAATGATGTTTTTCTGTTTCAATTTTCAAAGCAGCTTGGTGCATAAGCTATTATTGCATTATCTTATCTGATCTACATGTTCAAAGCTTGTTTACCAACTCATTCTTTGCCAAGAACCTAATTTCCCCATGAGGGTTATTGAAAATAGTGTTTATACATTGTGACTTCATTCCATAGAATATATCTAGACAATATAGGGTTTGTGAACCCTTTGGAATTACCTGATTTTGGTATTTATTACTAAAATGTGGTCTGATTTCATCCAAGTCACAACAGACCCTAAACTGTTAAAAGGAATGTACTACTGTACATTGCAAACATTCACAGTACAGACTGACAAACATATGTAAACGTATGTGAACCCTGTATTTAGTCTCTTTTAGCAGCAGTAACCTCTGCCACAGGCTACAAAAGCATTTCTAACTCGCACAGTAATCACTCCACTGCAAGACACATAATCTACAGTATAACTAGAGATAATTCAGTGCTATTGCTACTCTACACAGGAGTGGGCGTCCTGTAAAAATCACAACAAGAGCACAGCGTGCAATACTGAAGTAGGTGTAAAAAGAGCCCTAGACTAAAAGCAAAAGACCTGAAGAAATCTCTTAGCGGTCCATCACCTGATGCTTAAAAGAAGTTTGGTGATGCAACACCAATACATAAAAAAAAAAGTTTGGTTTGGAATGGCCAAGTCCAGATTCCAGTTGAGATGCTGTGGCATGAAGAGGGCCGTTAACACAATAAATACTAGAAATATAAATGAACTAAAATAGTTTTTTTTTAGAAGAAATGGTTTAAAATCCCCCCCTAACTCTAGCAGTAGTAAACCCTGGGTTCACACATTAATTTCTTACCTCTGTATTCAGTGACAAGAATCACGTTAACACTATTGTTTAGAAGACAAAATGACCCAAATTTAATGTAGTACTTCCATGTCTTGTCATAGGGAAAATAGAGAAGATGCATTGAGCTATTGGCATTACTGAAATGTGGCTAAACACTGTATATCTTTATTTCCATTTATAGTCGATTCAATTGCAGTAGACTTAACAAAAGGGTGCTGGTATTTCACGTAGTGACTCATGCAGTGATATTTCCTTATGTTTTGAGAAAGTCCCAGAGGCAGTGTTTTGGTAACTTTGCCTTAGCATATCTAAAGGAAAAAAATATATAGTGGTTGGTGGCATTTCTTGGTCAATGTGTCTAAAGTAATTTTTTCTGGTTATTTTAATAGCCCATCCCATCACCGTGAAAATGCTTTCAAAAGGATACGTACTGCACATCATAATCTATTTGTAGTCGTATGTAGCTGTGGATCCTATAGCAGAATTGGACTAACCTTTAAAAAGTATGTAAGCAAGGCTATTGTGTGACTAGGTCAGTTTCTGTGGAGCCAGCTTTAAAGTAGAACTGAATAGAGGAGGAGTTGCCATTCTATATATATTTATTCTGTATATTTTATGGAAATTTCTGATTTCCAACTTGTTTTGCCTCAGAATTCTCTAACTCTCAATCTACATTAGCACTCCATCCCATAAGCATTTATATTAGCAAATATTTAGACACTTACTGTATTTATCTAGTTTTAATTGTATTAATTACTATCAACAAATGCAAACTCACCACTCAAGATTCTGTCACGACTCACGACCTCCCTGCTAAATACTTGTAAGCTCAAAATAAACAGCTAGGTTGCAAATTAGCCTATACCTTGTAACCAAAGAGCACTGGCTATCTCCTTTCTGAACTTGTCTCTCTCCTGTCGTTTGGTGATAAGATGGAGAGGTGATAAAGCTGCCGCTGCCACAGTTCCAACCCGCGTTGCTTCCATAAGCTCGGTCCTAACTGATATTTTAGTTTAGTCATTTTGCCGTTCTAATGTTGTCTGACAGCTGAGTCAACAAGAACAACATGGTTCCAACAGGCTGTAACATAAAATCGTCTTGCAACACTGCTCACGCTACATGAAATCTGACTGAAATTTCTGATATGTCAGAAATTCATTGGACCCTCTGATAGCTTGTCACGCGCATCTATCAGCCGTTGTTCACACTCATTCACACTGTGTGTCAGACGGCATTTGATTCAGTCTCAGTGTAATTGTGTGTCAAATGTCCAGTATATAGTGTTGCTAGATTTCATAGCTGCATTCTGAGGAATTCACACATCTACATAGAGAAATAAATATGAATATTAACATTTTAGGAACAGAAAGCAGTTCAGCATACATGTGGTTCTGCAGTGGATACCCTTGCTACTGTCATTTTCAGCTTAGATTCAGACAAGGTTATCATGTCAGTGCTGCCAATGGCTTTCCAATTTCATTCAGATTTTCTCCTATTAAATGTTACCGTGTACAACATAATTCATCATTCATACCAACCAGCCATGGATCTCTGCAAATGCATGCTGCTATTCTGACATTACTAATCATTAGCCACAATATCCCCCATCAGCCTCCTAAGTCCTATTGAAATGCTAGCCCTTTCAAGTGTTTTCATAAAACACATGAGAGCGAACTGTTAATCAAGAAAGGGATTTACTCACCCCCTCGTTCTCCTCCCCCGTTTGCCTGTGTTTGTTAGCTCTGCATCTGTTTGAAGTGTTCTTTTGCCCAAAGAGACAAATTTATAGTAGTTGGGAAATGTAATGCATATGTGCATATGTTTTAATGACTATCTAACATCACTTTCAGTGTTCTAGGTTGTTTGTGGATTGTGAGTTTTTTTTGTTTTTGTTTGTTTACGCATATAATAATAATAACTTGTATTTCTATAGTGCCTTTCAAGGGACCCAAGGACACTTTACACTTCTCACTTAAACACATACACTCACAAAAATGTCATTGAGGATTGTAGGCCTTGGTAAATAGGTGAGTTTTCAGCATTTTTCTGACAATGTCCAGAGAGGGAGCGTTGTGTATCTCTGATGAAATGGAGTTCCAGAGGGTGGGGGCTGCGACGCTAAAGGCTCTGTCAGCTAAGGTCCGCAGTCTTGTGTGGGGGACACAGAGCAAAACCTTGTTCGTGGACCGCAGATTCCGGGAGGCGGTGTAGGGAGGGAGAATATACAGTAAGTACAGGGGGACAAGGCCATGGAGGGCTTTATAGGTGAGGAGGAGGATTTTGTAGGTGATACGGTACTTGATCGGGAGCCAATGAAGGTAAGTAAGGGTTAGGTTGATATGCTGCCCGGGCTTGGTGTGAGTGAGAACCCTGACAGCTGAGTTCTGCACATGTTGGAGCCTGTCCAGAGCTTTGCTGGTTACCCAGAACAGGACACCATTGCAGTAGTCCAAGCAGGAGGTGATAAAGACGTGGATGAGTGTATCTGCCACAAAGTCAGAGAGTGAAGGCCGGAGTCTGGAGATGTTCTTGAGGTGGTAGAAGGCAGATTTGGTGATGAATTTGACATGTGACTGGAATGAGAGGGTGGAGTCCAGAATGACACCCAGGTTGCGGACTTCTAGAGATGGGGAGATGGAGCAGCCATCCACATTGAGGAGGAGATCTCCGACCCTCTGGAGCAGCGGCTTAGCTGTGTACCATCAGCGTAACAGTGGAAACTGAGACAATGGTGGCGGATTATCTGACCAAGGGGGAGCATGTAGATGGTGAAAAGGGGAGGTCCAAGCATAGAGCCTTGAGGCACGCCTCAAGTCATGTTTGACTGGGGCCGGGGGAAACTAGAGTCTCTGAAGGTGACAAAATATTTCCTGTTAGAGAGCTATGAATGGAGCCAGGAGAGTGCTGAACCGGTGAGGCCAAAATATTCAGATAGACAGTTGAGGAGGATGGTATGGGAAACTGTGTCAAAGGCTGCTAAGAGATCGAGGAGAATGATAACGTTGATGTGGCCGGAGTCAGTGGCGAGGAGGCCAATGGTAATTTGAATATACTGTGTAAATATACTAGTATAGTTTTTAAATGATGGCACATGGTGTGTGCTGACGCACGTGAGAATAGCATGACTCAATTTCCATGTTTATTAACAATCCAGTTACCTCTGTCAGGCAGACTGATGGAGAGAGGTCTGCTAGATCAATGTCATTGTTCCTCTAGCATGCCAACAAGCTTGGCCATCGTCTCTCTCTCTCTATCTGTCCTCTGCTGAAATATATACTCTGCCGTCAGTCTCTCTATCTAACTCTAAATCTCTCATCCCCCCCTTGTCATTTCTCACCAATCAGGGATAGAGATTGACAGCCCCATCAGCACTTTGCTCTCTCCATCTGCGGACAGCCTGGCTCATAGCCTTCAGAGACCCAAGCGTACTGTAACCTTGAGCCATCATAACCTTGGGCTACAGACCCATTGATATTTGGCTTCATAGCATAAGCCATGGGGCCCTATCCTATACCTGGCGCAAGCGTGACACAAGTTTCAGAACGACGCAGTTGTAATTTTCCCATTCAGCGACCACATTGTTTAAAGAACAAATCCAATTGCGCCCATTTGAGCGTGTGTGGTCTTAAAATGAGGTGTGGTCAGGCGCATTGCTATTTTGAGGCAGCGGAAAGTGGCTGCGTTATTTTAAGGGTGCATTATCAAGATAGTAAAATGTGCCTACATAGGCGGGTGCACAATGCGTGTACACTCCGCTTGTTACACACGCAGCAGTGCACAAAGATTACACTGTGAAAAGTTGTTGTGCACATCAAGATATTTAAAAAAAAAAAGTAAATGTCATAATGGGAACTTTGGAATCCTGCTGTTGCCGTAGATGGTCTGCTCGCGTGCTCATCAGGTCTGTTTCCCCCTTACTATTTGGCAAATCCGCCACTATAATAGCAATCCAAGGTGCAAGCGTACCTGGCTTTTAAAGGGAATGGGAGATGACACTGATTGGTTTATTGTATGTTCCAGCGTTAGACTAGCAAATGTGGATTTGGACACGCCCTAAATGCACATGCGTCATTACACCGTGCACTTAGTTTAAAATAGGGCCCATGGTGTTCAAATGCCTGCTCAACTATAGGCACAATAAATAAGGACTGAAATGCTTTTCAAAACATCATGGCCATCAATACAATACCAAGAGTGAAATTAAATGGATGGCTCCCTATGGGAATAATATATGTACTTCTGCCAGCATTAAACTTGCCATATTGAGCAACATAGCACTGCATATAAAACAGAAGTCCATTATAGAGCCCCAGTTTCCTGTATAACTTATAAAAAATGTTGGCTTTAAGCAGTGACAAATCTTTCACCATCTTTCCGTTGATGGATGTGCTGGAACACTGCTAGTAGAATTAAATCCCCTCTGGATTTTTCTGAGACGGAACGTCACCATAAGTACAATAAATGGTAACCTGTGGACCTGACTGTCAGAGTACAATTCTTGTCTTGTCTGGCACATCTTTTACTTACCTAATGAAAATTGTGCATATTTCATGCTATGTAGCCTGCTACTTAATAACCTTTTCATATGAATTCCCAGAGAAGGACAATATATTACTCTGAAAGTACTCTGAAGTATCAGGTACAAACATTTTCACGCTAAATGTTAGCAATTAGTTAGCATTTAAACATTTAGTTCTCTTTAAGATAATAGGCTTATAATCCACTACTGTTAAAGCATATAACCATGTAACACCACTTGTTTGGCCTTCATATCTTCACTGCAGCCAGGGAGCCTTGTTCTGCCCTTCATATATCACCAGCTGCTTCAACAGTGTAGCCAGCAACAGCTTGTGCCAAATTCTGCTGTCTCAACAAGAGCAACCACGGCATTAAGCTAATCTTGCCTACTATCAGCTACCGCACTGACACACTCAAACTCCATTTGGGCCCTATTTGTTGTTTTGATGACAAACAAAACAACCTCACAAGCTGCTGCTGTCACTGCTACTACTTTAGAGTATTACCCAGCTCTGGGTAATTGGTTTAATATAAGTTAAAAAGCACATTTTAAAGTGCAGAACCAGCTTTAAACTGACATTGGCTTCCCAGCTGAAGAGCTGAAAGACCTTCTAGCTAAAGCAGTCCTGTGTTTCCAACTGATTACTGTGTTTACCCTTGTCTTCAACAAAGCAGTTTTTCTTGCTCTAGCATAAAATTAGCATTAGTTTGAAAGTCAGCTGCCAACATTTCATCAGTGGGATTTCAAATAACAAAGTGCCCTGCAGACAACATTAGCAGTTCAGGCTTGCTCTTGTTTGTAAATGCATGTGGCTGGGCCTTCTGTGTTATTTGAATGTTTCACATGCTGGCCACACATACAGATATGTCTGAGTGGCAGCGGTGCGTGGGGTTGCCTCAGCAGGTCCTGTCCCCAGAGGATCCCCTGTAGTATTTGTGCAGACTGTTAAACAACCACCACTGTACATCACCTAGCAGGAACAAAGCAATGCTCAAAGATTCTGTATCGCCTGACCTCAAAACTGTGAGTTGTGGGCATGTCCGGATCTTTTGTGATTTGTGTGTGTATCCCATTGTGTGTATGCCTATGTCTGGAGAGAATGCCTGCAAGGGTGTCAATGGAGGTTTAAGATATTCCGCTTGCTGTCAGCACCAACACATTTCTCCCTCTGCATCGCTGCACAGATATGCAAATCCAGCCTCCTCTGAATGCGGAGCACTAGATCAGCTTCAATTTATTCTGCTCTGCACTCTTCCACTCTGCCTCTTGCTTCCCCCACCCTCCTCCCTGGTCTTAGCAGCTCTGTTCACAGCACACGGCACTGATGAGGAAATGGAGGGTGGGTGCACCATGGTGAGGGAATCTATATAGCAGGCTTAAGCAGAGAGCTGAGAAGTGATTCACTCCTTCTAGCTAGTATGAGCAAATAATATGTGCGTGTGTGCGCGTCACAGCTGCCACTTTTTGTGGATTGTTTGTGTTGCATACACAACACTGCGCCCCCCCCTCCTTTGGTTAATTACCAGTGATAAAACAGTGACAGGCTACACTGCTGCTGGTAAAATACAATTAGTCAGTTGCCGAGGCACTTTGAAAAAGGCTATCTCACCAACACACAGTGTCATCAGTAATCTAGTCTCAGTATAATCTAAATGCCAATGTCTATCCCCCGCGATCCATCCCCAGCCCACACCACATTTACATTCTAATTAGATGTGGCCAAGACCGCTTCATAAGGACCCTTTTTAATAACACTGCTGTAGTCACCTTTACAGAGTCCCAACGCGCCTGTTAAAAAAAAAAAAAAGTAGGCTACGCTTTATGATATTTTGTCCCTTTGACATTGTGGCTACTGAGGATTTAAGCAGCCTTTTAAAATCCTAAGCACCCGACTGTGACACACTGACAAGAGGTTCTGTCGTTTATTGGGGATGAAATCCACATGGAATTACAAGAAATGGAGAACTGCTGTCAGAGCAGGAGTAAGCCAGCAACTGTGGTTCACAACCTCATTTCCCATAATTAGGTAGAAAGGAAACGTAACAGTTGACTACATTTGATTTTGTTTTTAGCCAGTGTGTAAATAAAGATTTGACTGTCATTCTGTTGAGAGTGCGTAAGCAATAACATTATAATATAGGCACTGAGACACAGAGCTAACTAGAGGTATTGTAAGGAATTGTATTGAATTACACTTGTGGTGATTTTGCAGTGGAGGAAAAATTACACAAACTTAAATTAAATTGATTCAATTATATAGATTATTTTACATACACTGTATATTGTCTTCAATCTAGGTTTCGGCACAGTAAAAAAAATTTGTGATCACTATGAGACCCCTTACCCTTTAAAGTTTAAACAACTTGCCTCAAGATGTCTGACAAAAGCATTAAAACGTGAAATTAGTTTTGATAAAATAAAACTGTATGCGCCTCGTTCCAGACAGAAAGTTAATTACAAGGAAAGGTTAAATTCAGTGGGTGAGTCTGAATTGTTTCATGGTACATACCCTTTATAAGTCATAAATTCTTTCATCATGGACTTGCATGTTGCAGATACTGGCAATGTAGTTGAAAAGCCTATGACGCCGTCAATTTAATTCACCATACTTATATATAGAAATCAAGTAAGTAAAAAGGAAACTTAATTTTCTGAGACATTTACTTGGTAACCCATAACATAGTATATGTACCAAACCATATGTATGTGGAGCTTTTCAGACCATTTGTCAAGGCAGTTGAGCCCTCTCTGAAATATACTGCTCTGCACCGGTCTTAAGCTCACTGTAAGAAGCTGTAAGGGAAGAATTGATAAGTAGCAAAGCACCAGCCCTCATATAAGAATTTCTCAAGGCTGTTCTGCTAGGGAACATTATTACAGGTAATGCTTAGTAACTGAAATACCTTTCCTTCAGTTGGTGTGGGTTTCTTCAGTAACTCAGATGTAAAGCTGCCTTGTCGAAGGAATGAAAGACTTGTTAAATTTGAAAAGGTGATATTTCACTTCTTCACTAGGGCCATTAAAAAAGGATTTAGACTGCGATGGAGTTGGTGCAAGATAAAATAGGGCACATTTCACATGGCCTTTAGAAGGAAGATCCATCTGCTCCTCTCCTTATTCCCATTAAACAGATGTTCTGAATGGGCCCTATAATAACAGGTTCTGAGAAATTTGTTGTCTTGATATATTTTATTTTTATTATTTATTTCCTGATTTATGTTTTGTTATTTTTAAAAAACTAGACCTAATTTGAGCTCAAATGTTGAAGTAACAAAATGGACTAAAACAGATTTGAATGCTATAATTATTACTAGTTGCATTCCCTTGTTCCCTTTTTGTCTTCAGGCTAATTAAATGCTTTACTGTAGAGATAAACTAAATGCACATAAATAATACCTCCAGAGGGGAGCTATGATATTAGGCTTGGTAGTTGTTTTGAACCCCACAAGTAAGTTTCCATCTAAAACAGTGAGGGAATCATAGCTAGTATGTATATTAGTACATGTTGGCATTGATCTGGGTTTTGGCCTGTGGAACCTGTGGTACATACTCAGGAGAACATAATAAATATGTCTCATTACTAGTTTCTTCATTTTCTAGCAGTGATGGGTAGAATGTACATCCAAATATAGGCTGATGTAGAATAAAAAAGGAGATTCTTATTTGAAATACAGAATAACCTACAGCACACTCCCAGCCAAGTAAAACAAGTGTATAATGACTAGCTAGATTCTTCCATCAAAATAATTGCAAATTGTAATGTGTCTCTACACATTACATTGTGTTGAAAAAACCCATGCCCTACTCATTTAGTTCTGCAAAATCCCCTGTATAATGTTTTTTAGTGTACTGGTGATACTGTAAAGTGACATGTCTTTAGTGTTATATATCTACTAGTAGACAAGATGCTACCTACCTTGGTTTCTTTCAAAGCGCTCCCCCAGTGCAACCAGTCTCCTACTGCTGGCCAGTGCTCTGCTAGAGCAGTTAGTGCCTCACTCAAGGGCACAGTAGTTTTGATGGGGTGCGGGCAAATATTATTTCCCACTCAATATGTCTAAGCAGGTTGTGTGACCTGTCAACCCTGCAGTTACAAAACTCCTCTAGCTAACTCCTCCTCTACTATGCTTGAAAATCGAACATGAAATGATGCACTGGTTTAAAAAACAGTGGCTCACTTATCATTTTATAATCTTTTTTTAGTTTTTGTGTCCAAATTCCAAAATACGATTAATATATTCACTATACTTATAAGATCATTCTGCAGTACGTAGGGTTGTAACGAAAAATCAGAAAATTGACACAGAACCTCACACATACAGATACTCGTCTGAATTCCGGCCTTACTTTTGGTCTAGCAAAGTCATGTGCCTGCCTGAGCTAATCACTGGGAGGGCTGAGTTGCATTAGAGTGGAGCCAAAGGCAGAATTGAAGTGAATGCGAATGTTTTTCTGTATATTTTGAAGTGTAGTATAAACTGTTTGAATTCGAATTGTGAGCTCAAAATTCAAAATGAATGTTGAATCATTAAATGTGTATAGTTACACCCATAGCAGTATGCCTACTTCTTTTATAATGTTCATTGGCATAATAAAAATAAATCTGTACAAACTGAGATCTGGCAAGGTGCACCAATAGCAGGTGCAGTCTTTACTGTTGCACTTGAATTTGGCTGCTACTAAAAAAAAAAGCCATCGTCCTTTTATTGTTCTAATGCCTTCCCCACCCCACCCTCCTCTCCTCTGCTGCCCCTGACTTGCCAGACACTGGTTTGCTGGCAAATAGTGATTAGCTGCCATGTGCATGACTAAACCAGCCCAACAGTGCACTGTTGGTTGGGGAAAATAGCTCAGCCATTACAGCCCCTCAGTGTCTGTGAAAACAGCTGCAGGCGTGTGGGTTTGGAGGGAGCAGGAGATGGAGAGAGACAATAATTTCTGTGGTGGGGAAACATGGACGACTCCTCACTATCCATCGCAAACAGCAGGCAGACACAAGTCGTGCACACAGCACCTTCTCTCTCCACTTGTAAATTCACCCGCCAGGGAGCACAGGAAGGGAATGTAAATTAGGTGTGACTAACAGCATGATGGAAATCCAGGCAGACATTTTTTTTTCCCCCGCCTCGCTCACTTTCTCCCCTGGCTACTAAGAGATTTGTACACATCCACTTTGCTGCAGTGCTCGGGGCTGTAGGCCTGGATTCTCGCACAGAATGACTGCAGCTAGAGGTGCACTAAGCTGAGGTGAGGGAAAGCGGATCGAGGGGCAGTGAGCTGGAATGGAATCTTTATACACAACCTTTGGGATTCCTCGCAAATTGGAAATGCTTTCAATCTAGCCTAAAAATTACCTTGCTGGTCTTTCCGCTATTGGAAAATAATAGAAAGCAGAATCTGCGTTGACTAGCAGTTGGTTTTTTATTAGCTTTTTAAAAGCAACATCGTTATTCTGCCCCTCATAATTTATTTGGAAGTGCTTTGGAATATAGAAAGTGCTGTTTGTTATTTCCTAGACAAAACCATGTTTGTCGACTGTCGACTAGCTTTTGTTTACAACTTCCAGTATGTCAACAACTTAAACATTGAGACAAATACCAGTTAGGACAAGCTCCCGAGTACTACAAGTTTGCCTGTGTATAATGCAGAATATATTTGTGCTACTGTCTAGTCTGGTCGTGACATTCAGTAAACTAAGTGAATGTCTGAAGTGAATTTTCTTGCCTGCCCTCCATGCCTGCATTTTTTTCCCCTTTTTATTTTTCCATGATTTCACTGTACTTTTTAATTCCTTTGTTGCTTTGCTTCTGATAGACTTTGAATGTGGTATTGCAGGAAAGGTCCAGGGAATCAATGTAGCAGATACTGTAGAAGATAACGTGAAGTCCCAGAGCTAATGGTACTCTGCGTTACACCCTTCCCCCTTCCCCCTTTCCCATCCTCCGTAGTAGAGATAGAATAATTTCCTGATCTCACAGTTTGTCGTCAGACACTATCAATATTTGATTATATTTTCATAGCTTCCCAGTGTTTATTATCCCAGTGGCTTCTGTTGTATCATACAAGGACGGAATTTTTGACTAATGTTTTCAACACCAAGGTAACGCTCCAGAGGCACCAATCGGGCGATCGTTTTAGTGATTGTTATTGTTACAACGATGATGTGCTTTCCTCTGCTGTCAGGAGGATGTCCGCCCTCTTCTATTTCAGTGGAGTAAATCTACAGCTCTTTGCACTACAGCCTGGGGATTACAAAGGCATTATTAGATGTAATGGAAATAGTGTGCATGTGCTCAGAGATGTAAATCAGTAAATTAATGCATACTGGATTGTGTGTGTGTGTGTGTGTGTGTGTGTGCGCGCGCGCCTGTGTGTCCTAGTGTGTTTTTACGGTCTTGTTGATGGAGAGCCAGTCCTCTGCAGACAACCTGTGCCTATTTTATGGCCTCCCCAGCTGCAGCGTGTGGGCAATAAACCTTTCTTTAGCAATCTCCCAACAGTGCAGCAATCAATGGGAAATTATCTCAGCCAATCGATGGGCCAGCCTTTCTGTTTCTCCCTCTGTGCAGCTGCCTTTCTATCTGTGTCCCTTTCTCCCCCTCCCTCTCATGGGTTCTCTAAACCCTCCTCTCCTTGCTGCCTCCTCTCTCTTCTCCCTTTTTGCTGTGTCCTTGTTTTTCTTTTCCACCCACTTCTCGCTCCCCTCCTCAGTCTATTACCAGCGATTCCTCTATCTCCTTTCGCTTCTCAGCGCCTGCTCTCAGATGCGACAGCTCAGCAGCTCCAGAGCCATTAACGGAAGTCGCTTTCACACATGGAATATGTAACTTAGCTGGACTGACTAGTCGGAAAAAAGTGGTAGGTCTCGCTAGTTCCCACAATCAGCAAATGTTCCTTGCCCAGATGGATTGGGACCGCTGTGGAAGACCTATTTTCTTGACGCTTTTTGAAATAGTGGCCATTAAAAAAAATCTATTCACGTGAAACTCACTGTATACTAAGGTGGCTTGCTAGTTGGTCTGAACTGCTTCATTAACAGGCACCGATTGCTGAGGGGCTCTGTTTGAAAAATAATAATGTATATACACTCACCTAAAGGATTATTAGGAACACCTGTTCAATTTCTCATTAATGCAATTATCTAATCAACCACATCAACATGGCAGTTGCTTCAATGCATTTCGGGGTGTGGTCCTGGTCAAGACAATCTCCTGAACTCCAAACTGAATGTCAGAATGGGAAAGAAAGGTGATTTAAGCA
>JAOEHI010000018.1:1108517-1135146 GCA_025447815.1 Percopsis transmontana | reverse complement strand
AGAGAGAGAGAGAGAGAGAGAGAGAGAGAGAGAGAGAGAGAGAGAGAGAGAGAGAGAGAGAGAGAGAGAGAGACCCCGACTTAAAGCTTCCACGGCGTTTGAAGCTCGTAAACATGAAAGGTTATCCGTGGTGCGATGTGAAATGGAATGCTGACATCTTAAGGATCTCCTTCCTGTGTGTTTTCCCCCATACCGTGTTCTGAGAAATTCACACTTTATTGTTTATAGATTCATTTTAATGAGTTAATATTACGCTATTTAATAGCAAAGATGTTGAATAGATTTATACAAGGCTCTATTTGTTTTGTTTTTTGTGTAATCAAAGTATCATTTGTTTATTTGTCTATTGACCTTCATTATAGTCTACTGTATTTACATTTTTAAGTAGGCTATAATAATTATAATAAAATTAAAAGTACTTTTTAAATTGAACTGTTTCCACAATGTATTCTAATTTATGTAAGCCCTAAAAAGCCTATACCAACTACTGCTTTGAGAATAGAATGGGTTTACAGATAATCTGCCAAAGCAAGCTTTATATAGTTTATAATATTAATATATCACTTTAAGTTTACATTGCATAACTCTTATGCATCTTGAAATGTATACAATGTATCTAAAGCGGTCCGACTAGTCTGCTGAATCCAGTTCCATATCTTTTACATGAGTGTCTGACAGTTCAATCCGAGCAGAGCAGTTGTCCTGGATTTCCGCTCCACTCTCGAGGCTTGTTGGTTACATTGTATCGGTCTCCAGCGTTGGGCGATACGAAGAACCACCACGGCACACAGCCAGAAACGGCATATTTGAAGGAATAAACCTGGATTGAAGACTATTCGTTGTTGGATTAATTGCGAGGGGACAACGGGGGACGGTGTAAGACGCGTAGGGGTTTAAAATGTATTAGTAAAATGTCCGCTCGAGTCGGTGTTTTCGAATTGGAACGGTATCTAGAAGTGTGATGGCAGAAGTCCAGTGAATCGCTGGCCTCCCCTCCTCTTGTGTTGGACGTCTTGGGGAGTGCATTGCCACTGGATTCGGGTGCTTCGGTTCTTTTAGACGGTTTGATGTAATATTAGTCCTCTACTCTGATTCGGCTTATTCTATGGAGTGCTCATCATCATGGCCAGACCTGGGCTTGGATTAGGAATGGCTAGCTAAGTCGGTAAGTTTCTTATTTTTTATTCGTATTGTTGGTAGTGCTACTCGCTAGCCAGCTAGCATTGCGTGCAACCAAAGCTGGCTAGCTTTATAAGCCTTTAGCCGACACAGCATGGAGGGCTGCCGCACTCGGCTCATTGTCTCGTTTAGCTAGCTAGCGCAGTCATGTTAGCTCACTAAACCATGCTACGTTAGCTACACTAGCTAATGGTTGCTGAAAGTTTAACTAAAGCTAATGTTACTTAAAAGTGATTTTATTTTCTTCCGAGGAAATCTTTTAAAATCAACTATTTATTTAAAAATTGGACATAAGATTGACCCATCAGACAATGATCATTGTGAATAATGTCTGTAATTTTAAGAAGGCTGCTTTTCTATGCCAGTAGGCTAAATTCCACTGTTCAACGTTAATTGGCTGAAAAAAACAGCTAG
The DNA here is from genome assembly GCA_025447815.1 of Percopsis transmontana. Lineage (NCBI taxonomy): Eukaryota > Metazoa > Chordata > Actinopteri > Percopsiformes > Percopsidae > Percopsis > Percopsis transmontana. The sequence goes on along the minus strand of JAOEHI010000018.1, from coordinate 1,133,553 downwards.
TGTCAGTTAGAGCTGCTGATGTTCTGTCAGTAGTTAGTTTCCAGGTTAACTTGAACTGTGTATGTTCCATAGTAATTCGAGGAATAGCTTCAGTTACACTTAAACAACAATTTAGCTTAGCATTATAAGCTACCCCTGCCCCCATGCTTTCCCAACATGACGAAGATGTTGCCATAACCTACATTATATACGCTACAGTTTAATATAGCATCCTTTTGTAAATTTAAGTAGGTCAAGACTCGGTATATGGTCCTTACACCTGTCTATATCCTTTGCAAATGGTATAGTTTCAAAAGTTAGTTCGTTAAAACTGAATAAAATAGTTTTAAGATGCTGATTCAAATGGAAAGTTACAATGTTACAATGTAATTAAGTGTTTTAACACATTTTTACCATTGGTCCCACCTAAGAGCCCATAATAGATGCAAGTCATGTTCTAGCACATTTCATAATGTAAACAGCTGAATTCATTCACTACAGCATACTAGGGATTGATGCCACATTTTTCCCAGAGAACATAGCCAATCATACAGAACCGCTAGTTTTACAAATTCCAACGGATAACATAACGTTTTAGAGATGCACCTATCAATATTGGCTATACACTCTAAATGAGATTTAAAAAAAAAAAGTTTAAATTTGTGATTTTACAATAATGCGTCACATCTGTGTGTGTGGGGATTAAATAATGAACTATAAATACTAGGCCTTTCCAAGTTATTACCCTTAACTCTTTTGACACCATAAACATTTAACTAGTTCAACCCTTTGAACATCAGTATGCTTGTCCTTATCAGTGATGGAGAAAACTTATAGAAATGAAAAGTTCTACAAATTCTTTTTATCTTTTGTTGATTGTTCTCAACACTTAAGGGAAGAGACCGGCTCGACTCGTTTGTGTAGTCTTGCATTTAGTGTCCGGTTCAATCATGAATAAAGTTATTTCTGCAAATTATTTGCAACTCCTGCCAGGGTGAATTTGATTATCGTCCATCGAGTCTTGGGTGTCGTGTACTAGCAAAACGTATTGTTGACACTGGCAATACTAGCAATGCCATTTACACAGATGGAGGACAAAGGCTTGCAGGATATATCATTCAGATTGCAACAAACGGTCAACATATGAATTACACTCAAAATGTAATAAGCTGTGTGAAAACGCTACAAAAACATTGGAGTTGAAACATACAACAGCTGTTGCTCTCATTGGAGACTGCTGGACGTTGGTTGGACGTTGGACGAGTAACCACAACTTCTTCGGGGGTTTACGTGCAGCTTGCTGGGGCTCACGTCAGGCTGCAGGTACCTGGCACCGCCTGCCACATTGGTACTTTCTGCGAACAACTTCATGTGTTTGATTTTTTTTCAGTTGCGTTATTTTTGTGAAAAATGCTTGACTGGTTGCCAATCGATTGGTGCATCCCACTTACATCATGAAAGTCTTACACAATACCATACCATTTGCCCTATATCGATCATTGTGAGCATCTTTTTAAAAATATTATCCTTTTCTCATATGGAATGGTTTCGGAACAGAGATAGATTGTGGGCCTAAACATGACCCGTTTTCACTATTCATTCACTATTTTAAAATGTCTTCCTTCCTACACAAAGCTGAGAACTGTGGAACAATGCTTGAAGGAAGGGAGTTTTACAGTGTTTGTTTAGAAGCCCAAAGCATTAGATTGCTCCAGGAGAAGGGGATTATGTTGGCTATACAAGACTCCAGTCATCTCCTGGCAGCACACCAGTTGATGACAAACTAAGAGAGGATTTTGCCTACATCTTAAAAGGTAGCTTGCAAGTTGAAGCCTCTACAGGGATCTCTTGAATTAGGCCAATTAGATCAGGCACTATTCTACTGTATGTGGTGATGTTTTGGTACAATTAAAGCTATAGTTTTACACTTGACCAATTATAAACCACGTATAATAAGTGTGGGGGTAAAATACTCTTTTTAGCTGCCGCACCAACTTCTGAAATTTTTACACAAAGACATCACCTGTATGCCACCTGACTTAATTTTCTCACAAATGTCACATGTAGACATCAAATTAACAATGACTGCAAAAAAATTGTGTGTTGGAACAGGGCAAGAAAAAATGGTCTGACCTAAATCTGTCAATTTCAAATCCGTTGTGTTAACTATATTTTGCTGTTCATCCGTCAACTGACGGTTTTCTTTTTCCTGCAAATATCCTTGTTTGTTGGGTACTACTTTACCAGCAGAGCAACACTATTCAAATGATTTATTAGGTCAGTCCTGAGCTGGAACTAATGTAAATGGTAGCCGCTGGCATTGATCCATTGTGAAGTGTTTGGCTATGTGGTTTTCTAAACTGCTCAAACGGAAATGTTGTTCATACCACCACCAGTGGAGATTGTGGTAAAATTGTGGTCGTGGCTCTATACATAAACTACACTTATCAATGGGTCTAACCTTTCAGCAAAGATGGGGGGGGGGGGAGAGTGCACCATGAAAACACTCTTATTTGGAAAATTAAATCTGCATTTTCAAGAGTAGGGATACCTACAGCTGTGAGTATTGAGGCGACTATAATATTGTCTGTATGTAAATTAGCTATTAAAGCTGTCAATGTCTCAAATGAGGTCGGTCCTCTGTGGGGGGTGTTGGTGTTCTTTCTCAACAAGAACTCCACTCAACAATCTACTGCACAGTGAATTTCAATGGCTATTGTGTTGTCATGACTCATCAATGGCATGTAATCTATTTATTCTACATGGACTACAAAAGCTCAAATGCACAACTGGAAAAGATTGTGTGGCCAGATTACATACGCACTTACAGACAGGGTCCGAAATTAACTTTTTGACTCACCGGCCAAGGTGGCTGGTAGATGAGAAAATCCACCGGCCAAGCATATTTTTTTTGTTTCCGTATTTCATTGAGAAAATAGGGTAGCTATTATGTTGGCAAGAGGCCAGAGCAACACTTTTATTAATTCATTCAATTAAAATTATAATAACATTTTTAAATCCAGTAGACTTCTAGTATCTTCATAGCAGACACTTTTCCACTGCAGGAACTAGCGGGCGTTTTAGGGGAGCCTTTCTTTCTTTCTAGCGTATCTCTTAATTACACCAGTATTGTGCATGTTAAAGTTTGTGCCGATAGAAAAAGTATTAATGAAAGATCACTGCATAAGAATTTCTTTTCATCTAATCTGTTAATATTACGACAACATTGTGCTTGTGAAACAGTTTGTGCACGTAATAGACGTACTTATAAAGATCGCTAATTTCAAAGCACAGTCATATTGTCTGAATACAGAAATAGCCGATGCGCACTAATGCATCCGCACGAGGAGAAAGTATAACTATTTGAAAAGCCCGAGCGCTCGCCACGCGTTTGTTAGTATACTTTGGCCTTAATTCGCCATGGCTAACGCAACAAATGGCAACTTAGCAACAATTTCAGTTCCATTCATGTGGATGTCTGTTATCGTTGTTTTGACACGGTAGCAAGTGATAGATACATGCATTCCCCGAAGACCCGCACTTACTCTTGTTCGTTGTTTAGTTACGGTTTTGGTCAGATGGTTGGTTAGATAGGCTTACACAGAAAACATGGCAGTCTCAGAGAGCCAATCAGAGGCAGAGTAGGGGTGGGTCTTCACGGAATACGGACGTGTGTGTATATCGAACTCCAGGCAGACAAAAGCGGAGTGCCCGTCAATCAAAATGTGCTAGAGACTCTCAGGAAAGCGTTTTATTACATGACTATTTTGGCACAAACTTTTACCCGCCAGAGTGGCGGGTAGTCTTCTGACATTTACTTGCCAAACGGAAAATCTACCCGCCATTGGCGCTTGGCGGGTGTTAATTTTGGACCCTGCTTACAGACATTCTGTATTTACCTCTCTTTTTTTTTAGCCTGTATTTTATCTGTATGTCTTCACTGTATTCTCTACCTAGTAAAAATTCCACTTTTGTCTGGGCCCATCACCCGATTAAGTAAAAGGTGGCCGCTTACCTCCACCATTCACTCCCCCAGCATGCTTCTGGTGGTAAATGGATGATCGAACTGGCCTGGTTTGGTAACATTTACAGTTACAGATGTGTAACTGTAAATAAGTTGTTTAACATGTTTACACTGTGGGGTTGCTTCTATATTACTGAACTAGCCAACTAGTTTTTAGAACGGATCACACCCAACATTTCACTTGTAGTTTGCTGAAATAGTTATTGTTACATTTCTATCATTAAACTCTAAATGGTGATATGGAGCATCTTGAGTGCTTTGTAAAAGCCAGTTACTTTCTCAGAGACTGGACCAATATTGTGGCATTTGAGCCCAGGTTGTTCCCAATCACCTACTCCACAGAAACTGGCCTCTTCTTTAGGTACACCTTGCTAGTACCAGGTTGGACCCCCTTTTGCCTCCAGAACTGCCTTAATTCTTCATGGCATAGATTCAACAAGGTGCTGGAAAAATTCATTTTCTATATTGGCATTATAGCATCACGCAGTTGCTGCACATCCATGATGCGAATCTCCCGTTCCACCTTATCCCCAAGGTGCTCTATTGGATTGAGATCTGGTGACTGTGGAGGCCATTTGACTACAGTGAACTCATTCATGTTCAAGAAACCAGTTTGAGATGATGTAAGCTTTGTGACATGGCACGTTATTCTGCTGGCAGTAGCCATTAGAAGATGGGTACACTGTGGTCATAAAGGGATGGACAGCAAAAATACACAGGTAGGCTGTGGTGTTTAAACAATGCTGAATTGGTGCCGTTCACTGGCTATTTTCTCTTTTTCAGACCATTCTCTGTAAACCCTAGAGATGGTTGAGGAAAAACCCAGTAGATCAGCACTTTCTGAAATATTCAAACCAGCCCGTCTGGCACCAACAACCATGCCACATTCAAAGTCACTTAAATCATCTTTCTTCCCCATTCTGATGCTTTGAACTTCAGATCGTCTTGACCATGTCTACATACCAAAAATAAATTTTAGTTGCTGCCACGTGATTGGCTGATTAGATATTTGCATTAACGAGTAGTTGAAAACGTATAGCCTACCTATTGAAATGGCCGGTGAGTGTATTAACTTGTTATAGTGTAACACAATTGGTATCTCTGAATTGTTCATGGACCGGAACCATCCTTGACTTACATTGTTTCTCAAAAACATACTAAAATGTCTACATATTTGCCTGGCATCTCTACTGGTGGTATGTTACTCCAGTTTGTAGAGTCAACGTTTTTTAGGGTTTTTGATTTTAAGATATATTTACATTCGGGATTACAACTTTAAATATACCCTTTTTTAAATGAAATTCTACAACATCAAACCAGAATACCTGAGAATACAATACAATCGGTAGAATTGGTTATCAGTTTTGTAGACCGACATGGTTTTTGAGAAACAATGGATGTGTATGTACAACTGTAACTTTACGGTGTAGTACCTACAGCTGACGAGGGGTTAATTTATGGTGAACATCATCGTGATGGCTTATTGAGGTAAGGGTGTTTAATAAAATTTCAATTCAGCCTAAAGCTCACTGTGCTACTCCCTTACAGTACATTGTAAAAGTAAATGGACCATAGATGCTTGTAAAGCTATTTCTTTGTGCCATGAGGTTAGTCTGTTAGCTTACAAAAATTTCTTTTTTAAAGGGCCCATATTGAGCAAATCTGTTTTCTTTATTGCCCTCATATGTTAGTTAATGTGTTTTAAAATATTAAATCTAAATTTCATACTGTTTTGACCTAGTTTCCTGATTTTTAAAAATCATGTAATTCTACAAGCCATTTCGATTCTCATTCCTGACATCACCAAGGGAGTCCGCACTTGCCTGCACCAAGTATCCAATACAGCAGCCAATCGGTGCAGTGGTTCATTCAAATCATAACATTGCCAAAATAAACCTTTGCCTAATCTAGCCTGTTGCTAGAGGGACAGAAAGTGCTACAACTGAATTAATTGATTTCGCTGTAAGCGTCAAATGGTTTAAATAGTAGCATACATTGAATTGTTTTAGTTGCTAAAAAGGAGTAGTGGAGTAAAGCAAACACATAGCCATTTGGAAAATGTTAGCTTGTAAGCTGAACCTTAGTAACTTAGTAGCTAGCAGTGGTGGTGAGGTAGCTACCGCCTTAGCTCAGCTTCGATGATTGAGGCTTTTTCAAACAACTGGAACATACTATGCGTGTGGGTGGCATAGTTGTGGTAACAATAAACAAATTAACCCATTCACCAACATCCTATCGCGCAGCTTTAAGTGTGCGCGTTGCACTTGTTATTGTGCATAGGGCACTTCAGAACACTGTGCAGTCATGCAGATTTGAGATTGAGGGAACGGTGGTTAGAAGTCACTGGCACCAGTGCGCTTAAATATTTGTACATATACCAATATTTTTTATTCGCACGTGCGAGTGAAATGGTAGCACTGTCAAGCCCTGATTTAGTGGCCATATAGCCTTTTTATATAAGAGGCCCTGGGTAGCCTAAAGGTCAAATAAGCAGGCTAAGGATTAGAAGGTCATGCATTGGCTTGAAAGCCCAGTCTGAGTCACATGTTCCTCCCTCAACAACTGCCATCAAAATGCCCTTTGTACAAGACACTTGACCTGCACGTGCTAACAGGGGAAAACTGTTAGACCCCCCTTTTCCCTTCTCCTCCTTATGAATTTGAATGGATAGCAGAGAATTTGTGAAAAATTTATTCTTATTTTACATAGATAACATAATCGATATGTCATAATTGCGCCTCAAATGGATCATTAACCACACATTCTATTTCAGTTTTCAACATAGTCTCAGTTGTGTACAACTAACATTTACGAATGTTGGTAGTATTCTAACCGAATACAGAGCTCAGTTTATGATGTTGGGTTATATAAAACTGAAAATTAGTTAGAGTTGGAGTGCACAAAATGTTTGCCTAGCATCTAACTGCAGCAACTAACTGCATAGTATTTTTAGTAGGCGGCATTAAATACAACGCAATAATGCCGTGTTCACTTGTTTATACCATAGGTTAAAACAAACTGCAATTTTTAAGACGCGTCTTCTAAAGTATACCGTGCTTGTTGTGAATACAGAATAGCTGGTGACAAGCTTCTTCAAAATGTCACACCCCTGCTTTGCCATGCCAGCTGTCCCTTTTATACACACATTGTTCCGGCTCTGTGACCCCCCCCCCCCAATTCCACCTCCGTACCTTTTACACAGAACAGTGAGGCGGAATAAAGGAATTGAAAACACTGTAAAATGGCTTAATGTCACAGCCTGGCAAGAGTAAGTTTGAGCTTTTAGGCAGGGGCGAGACATGGGTGCACTGGATTTATGAGACAAACTGCATCATTACAAAACCGATTGATTAATCGCCTAGCCCTATTCACAATATGCATTAGTGTATTGTGAACCATCAGACTATTGTACTGTATTTTCTAGGGCTGGGTATTAGCAAGAACCTCACAATACGATACATATCACAATACAAGGGTCACGATACCATTACATCACGATACATTGCGATACAATACTTATTGCGATATATTGCGATATTCCACATGGTTCAGTGAAAATATAAAAAGAGAGCTGAAATACCACACATCGGCTTTATATTGTTAAGGAGCTGCTGTAATTTTGTTAGCTGCGTCTGTCATGTTGCATCCAAATTTCACTCTACCAGAAATGGGGGCTGTCAATTCTAGGCAATTAGCTATACTGCGACATCTAGTAGTTGTAGTTCACACACTGGTTAAAACGAGAATCTTTGGGGGAAAAAAATATAATTTTTAAAGATTCGATTTTTTTGTTGTTGCTGGAAATCGATGTAGTACATTGCGAAAATAAATGTTGCAATATATTGCTGTATTTTATTTTATTTTAAATTTAATTATTTTTTTTTAGCATAGCCCTACTATTTTCAGGTGGCTAAAACTCTCCTCCCCCTACATGTCATAATTTCAACTGCAATAGAAGTTGTTCTGAAAGTGGCGCTAGTTAGCCGAACACGCATCGGGCAGTATTGGGTAGCGCTGAAGAAGAAGCTTTGCGCGTGAATCGACACGGAGAAAACCGCGGAATATATATATTTTTGCTAGAAATCTACCTCCATAACCTTCTTCCTCTTCTATTACTTGCCGGCTGGCACAATCATTCCTCTCGCCAATAATCAATTTAGAGTGAGTGAATGAGAGTGTGCGCGAAGAGGAGGGGCAATTCAGACGGGTCTGTTAATGTGTTAGAGTGAGAGAGAGAGAGAGACGAGAAAATCAATGTGCTGCGGCAGCACTTATCCACTTTAAATAGTAAAAAATATACAGTACCAGTCAAAAATTAGGACACACTTTCTGGTGCCACAAATAAATCAATGTATGGGAAACCCTGAATGGGAACATTTTTAAATTTTGAATTTTATCTTTCTGGGCAAGTCTCAGTTTACCTGGGTGGGCCGCCCAAGTAGAGCCCATGTATGGGAAACACTGCTATATGATGATGATAATGACAACCGTGGTCGCGAAACTAAAGAGTTGGATATAGCTAATTCTCTTCAACAGCCTGGTGAGCAAAATAGGTAGATTTTTCATTATCCCAGTACATAGCTACCTTCTCATATTGTAGCTAATGAGATAGACTACATGATCCGTGTGAAACGTCTGGTAATGTGTGACCCTCTCGCCGATCAGCCATGTAGTGTGAAACCATTCAAGACTTCAAGATACCGACTACACGACAGGCGGTCGTGTAATGTGTGCGGTACAGCGATCAGATGAGTTTGAAAGTCATCAGATGAAATAGAAATGTACAAAATATAGTAGCCATCTTGCCCTCATCAAAGATGGCATGATGCGTCGCCCCAGCCCTATCAGGAGCCAATTTCAGATTGATGCCAGTTCAAAAGGCCCATCACTTTGAATGTGAAACATAGCCCACCCGACCTGTTAACAGTTTTCATTGGATTTAGAGATGCCGTGCAAAAGTGGCATGCCATTTCAAGCCTGGCAGTGTTGGACAGAGTTTAGCAACTGCTGGATCTCGGCACAAAGCAGTTATTTGAGGTTAATGATTGTTCATGCCCTCTCTCCAGGCATTCACAAGGCAGCACCTCCGCTGGCCACGGTACCAGTATCAGTTCATTACTGCCTCAGCAATGGCTGCAGTGTCAGATACTTTGATAATATGGCCAAGCTGTAATCGTAAAATTTTTCCAAACCAGGAAAATATAAATGATTCTGCTCCCTTTTATTATTAAAGGGAGACACACAGACTGTGTGCTGTAAAAGGTAAGAGTTTATTCTAGTTTGTTTTGATATCCGAAGTGGACACATTTGTTAAATTTTTAATTGTTAAATGTTTTCTCTGGAGAAATTTCCTGTAGTCTTGATCTGCTGCTGTAAGTGCTTAGTGCTATTTACTTGTCGAGCTGAACCAGGACTGGCCACTTTAGGCTAAAAGTTAATAAATTAAAAAGCTAATCAACCATGTCCATGTCAACGCAATCCACACAAATTCATCTTTTAATGAAAACAAATGTAAACTCTTGGCACAGAGGGTTAGGCTTGGTCACAAGGGCATAACTACAAGTTAGGCAGGTAATGCGATCGTATCGTAGCCTGTGTCAGTCAGGGGCCCATGATTGCGCATTCCTCTACCGATTAACTGGACCCTGCAGTGTACAAACACTTCCCACGTAAAACTTTGACTAGACTCCGCCCATCCTGCATTGGGGCCATGTGTTGCCTTGTTACGCCACGGCCTGCGCATACACAAACAAGGTGACTTGCACAGTCATGAGAAGAGTTGTAATGTCAAATGCTAGACTGAACACTAACTAGATACTTTGTTAGTAAAAAAAATAATAATTTTGAAACGTGACGTTTTAAGAGTAGTTAATAGTGAATCTAGTGCTAGGTGGTTCGAACGAGTGTCATTAGAGCCAAATAAGTTAAATAGCCTTTTTGAAATGTTACTATTTATGCTTGTTGTCCACTCCACCTCTTGTGTATTGTAAAGAAGGTAGTAAGATTTATATTATAATTTACAAAGTATAGGAATTAAATTATTCTGGAGGTGCTTTTATTACACAGGATGACAATCTGCATAACTATTTTCACCATTCGCTGCACTGCATCATAAACTAAACATGATTGGCAGTATGAAGAGACTAAGCAGGCACCCACTGGGTCTACAATGCAATAAATGACTAACAAGTGGGAATGCTACTGGAGGCACAGTTAAGCTATTAGCCTACATTGACTCAAATAAAATATCAATTATGGAAAAAAGTGAGAAGAAATGTTTTGAAAATTTGGCTGATGGCCCTTTGTATTGCAGAATAGAAATGAAGTTGGTCTTGTCGGGGTCGGAAGCTTCCTTCCTTACACTACAGCCAATGTGTTGTTTTCTTCTAGCTCAGGCCCTTAGGCCAGTTTACTAATTAATCCTTCACTTGCTGGCCAGTAGATTTTCCCGTTTAGCTAGTGTTGCCATGTTGTGACGTAGTGCTAAGGGTGAGAAATGCTCTTGTGGCAAGCAATGTCTAGTCTTATCTGTCTCCCTGGGTCCTCCCATATACATTTCTCTACCATATATTTTCTATACTGCAGACTAAATACTGGTTTAAAACGTTTAATATTTCTGATTTAAAAATCAGTTGACATGTATATGTGCTGACTCTCAGCTACTCTAGTCGTTCTTGAATTTTAAGGTCAGGACAGTGTCATTAATGTCACTTGGCAATCCAAAATCATGTCGGAAAGTATTTGGCCAAATGCACATTAATTCAAATGCAAACTTTCATTCATGAAAAAAACTACTGCCAACCTCACACATTTCAGTTTGATTCTTGGGACTGTTGATATTGCCCTATCTTTTGATGACTCTAGAAAATATATTGAAAAGCAGTTTGTGCAGCCTCATCTCAATTACATTTTAATACACTTTGACTACAGACTTATGTGAGCCAAAAAGCCTGTCAGGAACTTGGTGATATTAAGCCCTGAATTGGATTTACACCAAAAAAATACACTAACCCAACTGTCCGACTCTGGTGTCTCAGCAGATCAGAGCGCATATGACAGTAGCTCCACTAATTTGTTTTTATTGTCACTCAATGACAGCCGTTTTCTGTATTGTAAGTGCCACAAGTAAAACAATATGGCCTTTAGTGTTCTGAAGACATTCTGTATTTTTGTGTTTTCCCCCTAGTTTTAACTGGCTTATCTTCACTGCATTTTTTTTAAAGATATAAATAAACCAATCTCTAGTCAATTCTAGTAATCTAGTGTGTTTGCATTATGACGGCCATCCCCGTAAATTACCGGGAATCCTGTGCTACCCCTTCTCCGTGTAATGAAAAACACTGCTCATCTTGCCTGACCTTCTGTGGGCAAAAGACCACTGTCGAGCCTTCCTGTCCAGCCCTGCACACCACTGACTTTGATATACACCAAGACAGACCAGGCGGACACCCTGCTGTTTCCCTACTGTCAGAGGGCTGTATTTTGGGTTTTAGATCTGTAATTAGTGCACCTAATTGGAACAGTGTATTTGAACTGGATGACAGTATGTAGCCTACTTAAAAAACTGCTTTCCCTTCCGTTTTACCTTAAGTTGCTTATGGTCAGAATAGTAATGACATTTTGTTAAAGACATTGGTAAATGTATAGTACAGGACTGTACAGTGCGACATGTCGCATGTGATGTGAAGAAATGTCAATGTTCAATGAATGAATTTACTGCAGTAGCACCTGTGAAATTCAGTTTTACGTGTGTCTGAGACAGAGCCGCTTGTTTTGTCTTAAATTATTCTGCGAATCATGTCTCTTCATGTCCATACATCGAACACCAAATCCCACAAACGATTCTTACGGTTTGGATTTTGTGTGCCCTGTATCCAACGTTAATATTTTTTGCCTCACATACCTGTTTTTAAGAGATTAACTGCACTACTTGTGGTTGTTTTAAACTCGTGTTATAATGTTGTTGCCTGTACTACAAACCGATCAACCTCTGTAGCACCAGTGCTATGTGCAAAAAACCTTAATGTACAGCCCTGTAGTATTTGCTATGTTTTCAACAATTCGTCTATTTTGCAATTACTGCATCAGTAAAGCCATTCTAGTGTGTGAAATGTACAACTTCTATGATTGTACTGTATTCCTGCTGCCAACCAGCACCAGGAAAGCGAGAAGACTGTGCACTGGCAAATCCAATTACAACCTAAGTATATTTATTACCACTTAATTTTGATACAAGTACACTAGATACCAAATACTTTTACTCTAAAGTCTACTCTTTAGAATATCTACTTTTACTAAGTGGTTATTATGTTGCAATTGTTGACTTCTAAACAGTTTTTCATAATCCATTTTGAATTTTGAGTACTTTTTCTACCACTGTGAGCTACTATTTTACATTGGCTATTTTTACATTCTGGACTTGAACCTGAAGTTCGCCAGGGGCTTGGGAGGAGTGGAGATTTTGTTGAACACAGATGAGACCATTAGTGACAGGGCTGTACCAGGGGACAGTGGAGCTTCACCAGTGGGGAGTCAGAGAATGATGAATGGGTGTGGAAGATGTACTGTTAGGCTCTGTTTTGAGTGTCGGCCCATATATTTGAAGGGGGTAGGAATCTGGCGTTTTAAAGCAGTCCTCCGAAAAGTGTTTTTGTTTAGATTCAGATTTGGATTTTGTTTGTATTCAGATTATTTTGCACATCTTACTTAGCATGATTAGCCTACATCCTGAGCTTTACTTGTACAACAACTATATCGAAGATGCATTGATCATGAAAATGAAAATGATTCATTTTCACAGCATGTTTTTGATCTCCTGTGTGCACCTACGTCATTGAAAACGTTCTGCTGATTTCTTTTTTTGCTGAGGCGAAGGAGGTTGACCCACAGACTCCTGATTCCCATCACCTAGATTGGCCCATAGCATTTCTATTTTGGTAATCAGCTCAGGCACACAATCCAATTATGTGGAGGTTACTGTGTGTCTCTGTGAATGAGCTTTTAACAGCCTGCAGAGAAAATGGTGGACTTCGCAAGACACTGCACATTCAATTGAAGTTTATTTGTTTTTGTTTTGCAACTAATCGTATATTAATTGAGACCATGGTTTTGGCAACTGCAATATGCCAATCACAAAAGGTCACAATTACTGCTTAGTGATTTAAGGCTAAACAAGTTAGTGTTAGTAACGTTACTTTGTCAACAAAAATAACCATTAGGAGCTGCGTCCCCAAACTTAAACAAAATATTCATTTGAAGTTAAATAAAAAAAAAAAATTAGGAACACAATTCATTGTATATACAGCACCACAGAAAATTGTTTCATTGTAATTAAATTAATTGCAGTTAATCGCAATTACAATATCAAGGAAAATGAACGAATTTTTTTTCTTTTCAAAATTGTGCAGCCCTAGCTTTTACTATGGGTCACATCAAGGAAGAGATATCACTAGGCACGATTCCTTTTCAATGAGGGCAAGCAGTGTGGGAGACCAGAGGACATTTGTTAATCTAAGCAGGTTGACAACATTTGGCAGTTATAACAATCAGATTGAAGTTCTTGAGTTTTTTTTAGCCATTTTGCCGGAAGCAGCACAACACATTAGCTGTGTTCGAAGTCACTATTTGCTATATAGTGCACTAAACTGACGTGCCGCCATTTTACTTTAGTGTCCGAATTCGAACTAGAATTTATACACTAGATGGTGCACTCAAATTCCCACAATTCAACGGAAAATGTAGTATACAACAACTGTACACTACAATGTGATATTAATGAATAATAATACATGTACTGTCTACGTTGGCGTAATGTTCCAATACAAAGGCAACTTTTGGCAATTTAATCAGCAATGTTTTGGGGGAAATAAATGCATTTGACTAGTGTGTATTCGAATTTGGTGACAGACACTTGATCAGACAAACTTACAGTGCAATGAAGTATCCAAATTCTCAACATACTGCACCCTAAATAGTAGCCTATTGAGTGATTACTATGTAGAAGGCAGTGAATGAGGGAACGATTTAGAACACTGCTAGTAAATTTGCCCAAAATCTGATGTCAAAGGTCAAGAATAGTGACTTCCTGTCTCTTGTTTGAAGAGGAAGGGAGGCGGGGGGTTGTTCTGCTTCAGAAATGTATGGAACACACGGGTCTGATTAATTTAAAATTGGTGATCAGTGGCAAAAAATAAAATGCTGAAATTACATTACTGCTAAAAAAAAATCCATATTGCCTATCTTCATCTTTGCAATCCCTCTGGTCAAACCTCCCATCTATTAATTATATAATGCAGTAGGCAAAAATTTCTACTGACTACATTTGTCCGTGGCCCCATTTCCATTCAGGCTTTAGCATAACCTTGATCATCCTTGTCCTCTAATTTCCATTGTATGCACAGATGGTATTAAAATGCACAAACTGAGCAGGCATTTTAATTGAGGTAACTTTAATTCAGATGCATGTTCACACAGAATAGATCAGACATTTCCTTCCCCTTCGCAAGATTTTCTTTTCCCTCTGGACACGAGAGGGAAAACCTGACATGGCCTCTGATAGATAGCTGAGTGAAATTGGATCTGTGAAAAAAGGACAAGCACTTGGGGAGGTGCACAGCCCGCATGCCTTTCGCTCAACAGGACGCTCCCTGGGACATTTCCTCAGTGGGGCTTTTTCCCTTCTTCAAAAGGGCTTGTGCTGCACTTGCAGCTAAGGGCAGTACAGTAGGTCAACCACCGATAGAGTTACAACCTCTCCTTTGTGAAGGTGTCGGACAAATTAGACCCCACAACTGTTTACCCAGTCAAACAGGGACAGCTGCATCTCCCCGCCCTTAAAACCCCACCACGTTTTTACTTTGAGGAGCCATCTGTGAGCAGTCGGCAAGCAGGGTGATCAGATTGCTGCTCACCAGTTTTACCTCTGTCACTGCAGAGCAGTGAATATGAATGTTGTAGTCATGCCATTACCCGGCTGCCATTTTGGACTGTTCTCCTAATAAAGGCTCAGTAATGCTAAATGGCATACACTGGACCCTTTGCTTTTATTTCTTGCTTCTTGGTTATACACCTATATGGGCATACACTGTGCATTTTTGGCACGTTTCAAGTATGATTTGGCTGTTGCCACCTAATTTTCAGTGTAGGGCCGACAATGAATCAACAGGAAAACAACGGCTGATAGACTTGTTCAACAAGCTAGGTTACATATTTAACAGGAAATCATGTTTTGCAGTAGGCCAAATCAGTAAGTGAGTAGTGGCAGTTCTTGTTCAATTAAATTCCATACCATTTTATGTTCAGTGGGCTTCATTAGCAATCTGTAGATTAATTCTAAAATGACTATAAAATGGCAAACTCTCAACCAACATGGTCAACTTGAAATACATTTTTTATTATATAAAATTGTCTTGACTTGTGTTGAGACATCAAGTGAGTAAAGATTTACTGATTTTGATTAAACCAAAAGATTTGAGCACGGCATGATAATGGTTTCTAGGAAAGATATAGATGGGGAGGGAAAGAGAACTTGTACCGTGTGTGTGTGTGTGTGTGTGTGTGTGTGTGTGTGTACACGCACAAAGAGAGTGCCACTAGTCAAGATACTAGATTGTAATACTTATTTTTTCACTATAAACGAAAATATAAGCTCAACAATTTGCGTGAAAAATGTAGGCCTACATGAATTTCAAAATATTTTAGCATTTGGTATGTCCCCCTTTTGCTTTCCTGACGGCATGCACTCGAGCATGGCACTGAAGCTGTGTGCCAAACCTGATGACCCATGTTAACCCAGCATGATTTGACAATGTTCCAACAAGCTTCATGTGATGTCACAGAATGCTTGGCTTTCTCAGTCTAAGTGCCGCCATAAATGTTCAATAGGGTTGAGGTCAGGTGACTGTGGAGGAAAGTCCATGACAGTCTGGACTCCTTGGTTTTCTTTAGTCTTTTGAAGTAGTTCTTGTGTTTTTTTTTTTTGTTTTTTTTTTTATAAATGTTTCTGAATCCTTAAACTTACTGATTATTTCCAGGTTTATGTGAAACTATTAGATTTTCAATGTGATATTGTAGTACCCGAGTTTAGGATACAAACAATATCGCCATCCATACTAGAGTATTGAGAATTTTCATTCTCCATATTATTAATACATGAATTTAGTACTAAAGAATTCGGGCAGTCGATGTGTTTGTGGCATAAAGAAAATCAAATGTCAGGCCTGTCTGAGGCTGTATAGATCTCATCACCCCTGCTGCCACTGGTTATCATGGGGAGAAGAGAGCTACAGATGTGAGTGAATTATTTACTTGTGTGTTCTAGTTGAATGGGGGCTCACAAGGAAACTGAGGCCAACTTTTCATGTACCCAGTCTCACCACACTTTGGACCTATGGTCAGCAATATAGAGTTAAGTAAATGAGATGTTGAAACTCATTTACAGCTTCTGAAAGGCTCTGGTAAACAAGGAACAGCCTAATGGGTCTGAAAATGATCACCTCTTTTCTACACAAATGGACTAAGGCCACATCTATATTAGCACGGGTACATTTTTACACGGGTAAAACATGTTATTGGCCACGCCTCCATTTTCGCTCCGTTTCTAAAAATATCCACGTCCATACAGAAACGGTTGGCCTGGGGGAAAACGCATATGTCACAAAACGCGCATGCTCAAGTTGCTAAATCCCTGACCATACGCAGGACTTCCATGTCATTTCCACTTTTGTTGTTTATGGGGAAACATCTCTGATCCCCTAATGCAGACAATGTTCTTATTATACATCCATGAGGCAGACAGACAATGAGGTAAAACTAATTTTTTATGTAACCAACTATAAAGTCGAAAAAGCTGTGGAAAATACTCACTGGGAGACATGCCAGAGCAAATATGGGCACATATTGGAGCTCTATAAAAAACATTATCCATCATCTGAGGATGCAGAACAGTAGGGAAAGGAACAGCCTCACAACAAGGATGGCAATATGAAGACCCACATAAGTCTCTGTTATTATTGTACATTTGGTATAGTACTTGCAGTCTTGTAATTTAACCCTTTCTCGCCAAAGAACACGATGTGGTTGTACACTTTTTTGCATTGTTTTACTTTTGAATACAGATTGTTTGCAATAAAAGAAAATTACCTGATACGACAGCACTTTGGATTTACACTTTATTTGCCAATACCCAAAAACCATCTCGTTATATGCTGTAAAGTTTAAAAACCCAATAAATAATCATGTCTGATCCACATTTTAGATTAGTGTAGATGGAGAGATAAAGAAGCGTTTTCAAAATGAAACCGTGCTAGTGTGGACACGATCTAAATGATCTGTGGGACTGACGGTCAATGATGTAACTATAACTCTTCTGAGATCTTATGGTTGGAGGCATGATGAAGACTAGCACACGACACATGTCAAGGGCTTCAACCCTGCTATTGATCTCTGTCACAAGTGGTTCCGTGTTGCACTTTACTGCTACTCTCTACTAGGGTTGTAATGATATCAAAATCTCATGGTACAATAATACCTCGGTATGAAGTCCACGGTATATTTATTGCGATTATAAAAAAAAAAAAAAAGTGTATGTATATATACATACATATTTAAAAAGACAAATGAAGACAATGATGTACAAATTAACCATCTCATATCCTGTCCTCTTTTCTTTATATCCTTTAATTATAACTGTTGCTTAGAGGTATGGTATGAGATGGGTCAAAAAATTTCACCAGCTGGACCTTGACAAAGGTAACCTCTATTATTTTTGCCAACATTCTCTATGCTACTACCTACCTACCACGTATATTGGGTATTCATTTTATCCCGACGTGTATTTCACCGCAATCTGGCAGTATCGGCATATCGTGTTTTGTCAGTCCGTCACCTTTTCTCTTTTTTTGTCATGGGGAAACCGAAATACTTCCACACTTCAGATTTAAAATTGGCTTTACTGTCCACCACAATTTCTAAATCTCTCTTCTCCTTTGCAACTAGCAACATCCGCTATTTTCGCTCTACTGATCTGAGAGGCAGTAGAGGGCAAAGGATGATGGGTATGCATGGGTCGATTGGATTTGTAGTTCCCACTTCCCTCCGTTCTGCTCCACTGCGGCTGAAAAACTACACTTTTTGACCGGAAGACCTATCGTTTCATACAGTCATGTGACCACAATGATATTGAAACAATTTTGCTTTCGCGATACCACGAAATTGGCAAAACCGTTACATTCCTACTCTCTACCTTATCCTCTGAGGAAACAGTTTCTTGAGTTTTCTGAAAAGCTGAAAGCACATGGTCAAGACACCACATTTTGGTGGTGCGTGGACCGGAGCGTTCCGCGGACACACTTAGTATACTGTGGCATTAACCTTTTGGAGGAAGCACACAATTTCTTAATTCATACACTTGTCCAATCACACTTTTCAGGTATTACATTTACTTTACATTTCGCGGTGGTCGTTGTCCCCTGGAGAGGCCATGGCTGTGTAAACTGTGGGGGGAGGGAGGCTAGCATTCCATATTTATCAGCAGCGACACTCTCACATTCCTCGTAAAAAAAAAAAGAAAAGGAGCCACTCATTCAGTTTCATGGGGCCAGCTTGTCTCCCGAAGCAGCATTTAAGCTGTATCTCATGGTTACTATAGCAACTGTGGGAAGTGATTAAATAGAGTAGGTTTGTAAGCAGTGCTGTCGCACCGCTGGGGGTTGCTATGAAGGTTTGCGCAACAATCACAAAGAATCCCTGGCTGTCGATCAATGTTTTGTTTGTGTTTTTTCATAACCCAAAGGAATATTCTGTTTGATGGTGACACGCTAACTGATATATTTTCCCCCTCCAGGACAAAATGTGGTTAAATGGGAAGGGAACGCGTAGACCGTGAAGATTCTCTAACCCCTGCCCCAGCGCCCCAACTGTCTGAGAGGGTGTCAGACCTCACCGAGGCAAACCTGGGCCGTTGGCACTAAAATGTCCCTAAGTGGTGGCACTGCAGGCGGGAAAGGTGTGGACTCGAATGCGGTGGACACTTACGACAGCGGGGATGAGTGGGATATCGGTGTTGGAAATCTGATCATCGACCTTGACGCTGACTTAGAAAAGGACAAACTTGAGATGTCTGGCACCAAGGACAGCATGGCAGCACCACCCAGTGCAGTGGCAGCATTGCCAGACAACATCAGGTTCGTTAGTCCCGTGTCTGGCTCTCAAGGCAAGGAAAGCAAATCCAAATCCAAGCGTAGTAAGAACTCTAAAGACAATAGTAGCAAAGCCTCAGCTGGAGATGGGGCCAAAAAGGAAAATGCGGGGCGGACTCAGGTCGAGCCCACGGGCACAACAGCAAGTGCAGGACCCACTAGTAACAATTCCGCTTCTGCGAAGAGCCTGGAAAAAGGGGGGAAAGCCTCCCGAGGTGTTCTAAGCGGTAAAAAGGAGAAGGAAGGGGCCAGCACCAAAAGTAAGAAGGACAAAGTTGATGGCGGCCCAGTGGTGGCGATAGCTGCTGCAGAGAAGGATGCGGGGTCCCAAGCCCAAGTCGCTTTAGGGAGTAACCGTAATGCATCCTTTGAAAACACACAATCAACAGACTTAACCGGAGCTGATCAATTGGGGAATATTGCACTTGAACCTGTTGGGATTGTACCAGCGTTGACCACAAAAACTGAACCAGAGGAACTAGAAAATAGTAATAATGAATGCAGAACATTGAAGAAGGTGAAAAATGAAAAGGTAAGTTCCTTTTGTTACTTTTAATGCGAAAATGTATTTTTCATAGATTTGTTTCCCTTAACCTTCTTCTGATGAATAATGGAAAAAGTGTGCCAACAGTGCAGACAAAATGTACAAACTCCTACCAAGCCCTCTAAGCTACAACTAGCCTTCATTCAGAGCAATTATCCATGGAAATTATTTCATTAGAGGGAGCCTGTGTCAGCCCATATCTGTGAAGATTTAGTCTTGATAGTCAATGTCCTTGTTAAGTCTAGTTGTGGGTCATCACATTTTTCGACAGGGAGTCATTGGCCTTGCCTCATCGTGTGTCAGCTCTCATGTACGTCAGTCAGGGAAACTATTCCTTTCTTTTTTCTTGTCGAGCCATACCCTACATGGTGTACCCAATTGTTTAGAATGTCGTACATGTCAAACGAGCCATATTGGGTATGTTTAGTAAATGTGTTTTCTCTGGCTGCTGATTTTTATTTTTTTTTCTTCTCGCCTGTTAAACATTGACATTGTTCAATACACAAGGAAATCATGAGTGCTTAGCTATTCACCCACACTTGTCCTGTCCACTCATCGAGTTGATCTATCTTGTGTCTATTGTGTGCCTCAGAGCAGTCTTTATATGCTCTCCCAGTGTAAAAGACAGCAGTGTTGGGAGGTGCCGAGGACTGTTTTTGTCTGTCATCGTGTTCCATTCTTAATCCCACAAGCCCCAGCAACGCCTGGTGCAGTAGGGTGGGGGAGGGAGCTAGCTAGTGCAAAGCAAGCCTCTGTCTTTTTTCCTGCTGCTCTGAGAGTGGGCTGGGGGATGGGCTGCCAAGAAGCCTGCTAGATTCCTTAAATCCAGGACACCCTGTCAGGAATGCAAGCTGCAGTGTCTGCTCAGACAACCTGAATATGGAAGGAAATTTAAGGACAGAAGGCTTAGCAACCACAGTGTACTTGGAATAAAAAGGTTTCTACCCCATTGGCAACATTGAATATGGAAATGGGACACAACTATGTCCACTATTTAAATGCGTCTGGTAAACACAAAAAAAACTTTATTACGGTAACTGAAATAGATTTGAATTTAATTACCTAATGATGTGACCTAATTTAGAGAAGCTATGACAATATATTGACAATAGTAGGAAATCAGTTACCAGGTAACATGCATTCAAATTATGTAATTATTTCATTGCCCTCTTTAGAGCTTTGTTGTTTTGAAACTAAATTTGAAATGACTAATTACCATTCTCAATACCCGTGTTTCTTTGGATGGATGACTTAACGCTCTACTCCTCGGTGGCTGTATTTCTCACAGTGTGCCTACATTGTCTCTATGCTAAGTTAAAGCTCCCATAAGCATTGGCCTTTGAGGCTGAATAAATGATCTCTACTTCTTTAATACAAGTGCTAACCCCCTCTGACTGAGTGTCACTCCCTTCTCTCATTATACAAGCCTGGAGGAGTAAGGCATTCGTCAGCTGCCCCGGTGTGCTGCTGGCCTTGACAAATGGAGCAGCTCTCATGGAAAATTACATTGGCAATGTCACTTCGCGAAAGGAAGGAGAGGAAAAAATCTCTGTTCTAGAGAGTGAAAGAGCGCAGCCACCACTCGGCACAGTTGCTGATGTGCAGTTCAGGGAGTGAAGGGGTCTCGTGAGAGCTAGCTTGATTTCACTTGCCTGTGCCCAGCCGACTGTTGCTATTGTGTTACAGCTCATTCCTTTTAAGTAGTGCCAGGGCTTCTAAAGGCTCTGTGTAAGATGGGAGTGTGACCTTATTCTGTGAAGGGAAGACAATTACACAGCTTCCACTTTGTGCACAATGAGGCTCTTCATCTACCTGTCTGTGATATAGCTAATTCACTGAAGAGATGAGGGTAGCATTTCCCCATTCCATTAACATAACATTGGGCAACACAACAAGGAGTTTCTCTCAAATCTTCCCAATGCTAACACGCATGCAATGCTTGCATGATCCGGCTGAGAACAAGACCCCACCAAGTCACTAGGGTTGGGTACCGTTCACATTTGAACCAATACCACCACCTGTGCCAGTACCTAGAATTCGGTATCTGAACCCAACAGTACCTTTTTTCTGTACTTTACTCTCTCTGTAATAACAAAAATGTAATTTCAGTTGTAACAAAAAACTTGCATTCTGTGTCACAAATATTGCAGCTGGCGTCATTTGTGGGATTACAATAGTGACAAAACTTGTGTTTTGAATGCCGTGCTTGCAAATTAAGGTTCGTGCTAGCAAGTGAAGATTTGCAAATGTTTAATTTAACTTCTCAAGCTTGTGTCATGATTCACAAAAATTATTTAATTGCGCAAGTTTGTATCATGATGTGTGATGAATTACAAATGGTAGCAAATGTTTTAATAAGTGTTGTAAGCATAGTGAATTTTACATGCCATGAATCAAACTTGCGAAATGAAATTACACATTTGCGATTCGTCACTTAGAACAACAAACCTCAATGCGCAAGCACGACATTCAAAACACAAGCTTACAGAGTTCTCGTAGTCTCGCTCTCTCTCTCACCCACAGATGTGCTCTCAGGTACCGGAATTTGGCAGCGATTGATTTGACGTGAATCTGTACTGTGTTGTACCGACGGAATGCGGTCGGTACCCATAAAAGTACAGAGTTCGGTACCCAACCCTACCAGTCAAAAGCATGCACTTCACATGTTGGCTGTTGGATTTACCCCTCTGCTACACTGTGGAGTGACACATCGACTTAAGTGTTTAAACTGAATGTTGTCTGTACCAGAGGCCAGGAGTACCTTCTGTGTGATGTGCTCATGCAGTTTACCACAGTGGGAACCCACCACAGTTACTTTGCCTATACTTTTCATGGTAATAAACGCTTTTATCAATGTAGCTCTACATTGCTACAGGCTACATACCAGTGCCAAGTACGTTCCCAGTCTATCTCTAGGTTTGCTCAAAGCTTACCTTCATAAACTGTGGTTTTCCAACCCAAATCATGTACACATTATGCCCTCATTGAAACAATGTGCCATGTATGCATGATATACCAGTATATCGGTCCAATTAGCAAATCTGGGCCGACGTGAACAACAAATATTATTCGTCCATCCTATTTATTTACTTACTTACACCAGCCATGTGGGTTTTGTTTTCCATGTGTGACCCTGGGGTGCTGATATTTGCTTACCACTTTTCTTTCGGTTAGGCAACATTTAGCCCTATTCAGATATCCATCTGATTACTGGGATATTTCTGTGCTTTCAAATATCCTGGATGGTTTCATAAGTTGGCGGTCTTAATTTGTCATTCATGAACATTGGCGGGGTGACTTAAAAATTGAGGTAAGGAAGCTACAGGGTTGAGGGGTTGACAAAAGTTCCGTTTTGCTTAAAGCTTGTTGAAGCAACATTTTAATGACCTAAATACCTTATGCAATTTTTTTTTCCCTCATATCACAGTTCACTGGCATAATGATTTTGGCCTGCTCTTCTTCAATTACTGTGCAAATTCTGTCTTTGTAGCCCAAAGCCTGGACTTGAGCCTTGCCCTATGCTCTCTCAAGTCTCTGAAGAGAGGATTCTGGACATAAACTCAGTAATAAATGAGCATCCACATTGTTCCTGTAGAGTTGGCTTCTGTAGGATTTAGACTATTTTAAGTAGCCAATATCAAGAGAGGTATTTTTCCACAGCTGGTTTATGGCTACCATGATTCCTGTATTGCTGCCTCTTTTTGAAATGCTCACCCTCAGGAATTCCCTTAACAAAAAAATGATGTTAATTGTTTTCCACATGCCATTAACCTCTGTCTCCACTATAATGTCAAATGCCTTTAGGTTAAGCAGGCAGTATAGAAAAGGAGGAAAACTTGGCCCCCATGTAGAATACACTGCACAAAGCAACAGCCATATGGCACACATGCATAGTGGATGTGTTGGTATTTCGATACAGTCTGTAGGAGTGACTAGTTATAAATTGTTGTTAACAAATTAACTATATAAAGTGAAATTATAACCAGCATCATAACTCTCAAATGAATTGCGCTAAATACGTTGGTGTGAGGTCTAATCAGCCAACTTATCTCAGACACCGGTCTTACAGTACCTGTATCTGTTACAGGTATAGTAGTCCTTTTGCACGTGAATGTGTTTTTTATGATTATGTTGATGGTTGACATATTTGAATTTAAATAATTTAATTTAAATATTTAAAATTGCCAACGCTAATTCTACGTGAATCCCTAATGTTTGCTTAATATGCCAGATAGCTAAATCAATGGATTAGATAGGAATTTGATTGTTTGCCATTTTTTAGAAAGGGAAATTAAACAATGTTTAAATTCTGCAATGTTTTTGTACGTGTGTAATTTTTGTTGTCTTCAATTAGAAATATCTATAGGCTAGTCATTGTCTATAGATATTTAATTCAGTGTGTTAAAACTCATAAGCAATATTGTCACTTCCAGTTTAGTCCAGTTTTTTTGTTTTTTTTTAAGGGATACAAAAAAAATCAACACACGCCTGAGAAACGGTAAAACGCAAGCACAAAATCTTCATTAAGAATCGGTTTGCTAAAAGGACACAACACATCTTGGGCTAGTCCTCAAAAGCAATCACAAATGTGTCAAACAAAGACCTGCCGTGCTTCGTCTTTCCCTCCCTCCACAGCGCTCTCTCTCTCTCTCTCTCCCCCTCTCCGAGGCTCTCGACAAGCCATGTCGATGTGTGTCTGGTCCAGGACGCTATGAGCGAGGCATGTGGGGGGAAGGGAAGGAAGGCTTGTGCAACTCATTCAGCTCATGAAAGACTTGTGCAGCTAGAGCAGCTGTCTTCCATTGTCAGCCCGCGAATTTCCAGCGTGCCTCATTTCGTCTCTCAATGCATGAGTAGCAGGAAAACCATGGAAGGAAACTTATAGGGGAAACACAAGGTGCAAAAAGGAAGATATGCTATCGAGACTGTCGTTTCCCCCAAAGTAGATGTAGGTCTGGTTCTGTTTTTTTTTTTTTCTTTTTTTCTATTTTAAACCATTGTGTGTGTGTGTGTAGTTGTACCACAGTCTAATAATAACCCACAAGTCTCTTCAGACCCAGTGTGCAGCGCACAGGAGGGGAAAAATGGCAGTGGTGAGAGGGAAGAGGGGGAGGGAGAGGGCTAAAGAACTGACTGAGATTAGTAAAGGAAGGGGGGCTGGGAGGAGGGAACAGTGTTATGAATGGATAGAGTCTTTGGGGGGGGGGCCCCCCCCCCCCCCCCCCCCCCCCCCCCCACCACCCACCCCCCAAGCAGGGGGGGCGGGGGGCGGGGGGGGGGGGGGGGGGGGGG
>JAOEHI010000018.1:1038095-1108417 GCA_025447815.1 Percopsis transmontana | reverse complement strand
GGGGGTGTTGGTTAAATCTGTTGGGGGTCCACCCCCCTGATAATACGGTTTGGGTGCGTTTTTGCGCAGCCTAGGCTGCCGCTTTCGTTTTGCCCCCCCCCCCCCCCCCCCCTCTGTTCAAGACAGCAGTTTACTGTTGAGGGCCACTGGCGTTCCAGAATGTCTGTCATGCGCTCAGCACTGTTTTCACTTCTCCTGGTTGTAGCATCTGCTCCCAGTATCTGAGCATCTGCCCTGTGTGTGTGCTTGTACAGTTTTAAAGTGTCTCATGTCTCTGTCTCCCTCTTTCTCTTTCTCTTTGTTTCACTCACAGATGGATTCTCCTGTGTCCACGCCAGCTCCTCCCCCTCTTCACCTCCTGGCTACCGTGGGCAACAGCGAGATCGCCTCTCCGTGTGAGCAGATCATGGTGCGCACGCGCTCGGTGGCGGTGAACACGTCTGACGTGGCCTTGGCCACAGAGCCCGAGTGTTTGGGGCCCTGCGAGCCTGGTACCAGTGTCAACCTAGAGGGTATTGTGTGGCAGGAGACTGAAGACGGTAAGTGATGTGACACATTGTGCTGTTAACACTTTGCAGTCATCACCACTGCTTTTCACTTGTGAATTAGTCATGATTAGTGATTACTAACTAGTGCTCCCATGTGCTCACTGTTGGGTCAAATGTATTTTAAAAAATCACCATATATTCCAAATATTTCTTCTTCACTATCTATTCATCTGAATGGATACAGATTAACTTTGATTGGCAATGTAGTTTTCAGGGAGTGGTTCATTCGATACAGCAACCTGTAAGCATCCTTAAGCAAGCCCTAACCCCTATCTGCTCCTTGTAATTGTACTCATTTGTAGGTCACTTAGGATAAAAGTGTCTGCTAAATGACCCAATTGTAAATGATGATGATGATAATCTTGAAAAGCGCTATGCAAGTGTAATGATTATTATAAACAGAAGGCATCTATACCTCAGCCGATCGTGTTTATTCACTATTGGAAGCTAAAATGGTGAGCACTGTTATCATGTTTTTATTGTACCGCCTTTGACATCATGGCATCACAAGAGATTCAGCCTTTTCTCTCTTGTCCGCATAATCAAATTTGAGCTTCTTTAAAATGCTCAGAAGCTATCGAGTTGTAAAGTTCATTAATAACGCTGACACCATTAGCGAATTTATACTTGTCTTGTCTTCTCTGTACAAATGTTGCCCGTCGGAGTGAAACTGGATAGGCCTGACTGCCTCAGGCATCGGTGGTGTTACCAAGGCTTGACTTCCACAGCATGCATGCAGCATGACCATGCCAACTAGAATAGTATCTGGCAGACAGGGCTTAGGTGGCTGTCATTTCTTTTACAGATGCGAGTTGGTTACTCTGTTATTCTCTCAGACACACAAAGCTGCACTTCTAACCCTGGCAGTTGGAAATAATGTTGACTACTATCCAAGTGAATTGTTGGGCATTGTCACTGCTCCTCTCCTAGAATGGAAAGGCATTCAGCACATCTAATTTGAAGATGTGTCGCTGGCTGTAGCTGAGTTACTGCCCTCATTTTCTGTTGTGCATGTGAAAATATTGCGAACACCTAATCTTCCAAACGGCTCGTGTTCAATGGCTCGGCAGGCACACTGAGTACAAATCGCCCACACGTCCATGATGCAGCTTGTCGGTGCAATCGGAGGTGCTGAATAGGAAAGGCTCCTGCCTCATCAACATTCCCAAACCACCGTCGCTGCTATAGAGCGGCTTTTTCATCAACCCTCCCCCCTCCTGATTTTCAATCCAGCCCAGGGCGGTGTGTCTGATTTACCCTTGTCCTCATCTCATTGCGGCTCGTCTCTGTTACCCAGCAGCCACCCTGACTCTGTTTCCAAGCATAGCTGTGCGAGAAAGCGGGGTGCAGGGAGGGGAAGATAGACAAGGCTACTTCTGTTGGTGACACAAACGTGGCTAGCTGCCAGCAGCTCCTGTACTATGTTTGCTCTCGCTCTGCTTCCCATAGGGAGGCTGCCCCCCGTCCGCCCCCCACCCCCCACCCCCCCGTCCCTATTCAAGCCCTCTGTCCTTTCCTTACTCACTCTGTGAAAGCTGCTATTTTGGCTGGAAGAGACCGCGGTTTGGGCTGATGGAGCTGTGTTCTCCTGTCATTCCACTCTACCTGGCTCGGTGGAGAGGAGGCACTGGGATCGAGCGAGTGGTTTTAGGGGCGGAGGTGGGTGCACTCATCTCTGCATGCGTCACCCACTGGTTGTTATGGCCTTCAGAGCTGTAAAAACCAATAAGGTTTGCCAGAGAGCTCACCCTTCTCTTTGAAGCTCGGGTGTTCCCCCCCCCCCCCCTTCTAAATCTATCTACCAAACAGGCAGATTCCTGTTGCAGAGAGGCGTTGTGGGGGAGGAAAAACCATCATATGACGAAGAAATGCAACTGAGAACTGTCTCCGCATTGCCTGCTATGCATTTCTATGCGTTGCAGTAAAGGCTTTTATTCCCCCATGGCTCCACAGTCTTTGTCTCAGCTCTGCCAAATGAAGATTGTTGGGCTTATTCATTGCTGGCAGAATTAGTTGTTGTTAAACAATTTGGTATGTTAAGCGAGACTGCTGTTAATTAAATTGTGAGCTCTTCTGTGATCTTTTCTGAATACAGTAGAATTCTGGATAGGTTTATTTTCCTCTCGTAAAGTCAAACAGAAGAGATGAAAATACATCTGCTCTATTTGGTCTAAGTAGTAGTCATTCTGTTAAAATTGTCTATGCCAGAAAGAAATTAAATGAAGAAGAAATATAAATTAAATATTTTTCTCTGCAATGACTGCACCACCAGGTTCTCAGTGCTTATAATCTTAGTGGGTAAACATTACCAATCATATTTCACCGTGGGCAGGATAAAGATGGCACCTACACAGTGGGCCGTGCTGGTCCCAAACTGGGCTGCTAGCAAGCTAGCAAGCAAGCTATCGCCAACCGATGTGCAGATGAATGTTGTAATAGAACAGACGGTTCACCATAAATCTGATTGCTGTACAATTAGAACTGTATAATCTAATGTCTTGCAACAACATGTGTTTTTAACATTCTTGTTATAAACCATGGGGGTTGCACTTGCAAAGTCATGAGAAAGTCCCCTAAGCAGCCTAGATGCCATTTCCACGTTCATCAAGAAAAGTGAAAAATGGTCACAGTGACTTGAATATTATTTTGATTATGTTTTACACTGACATCGAGATTTCAAGTTTTAGATTTTAAATGCAATTATTGTCGTCAGTGTAGCCAGTTCTTTTCTTAGGTTTACAAAGTTTGAATGCTACATTTCCAAGGAGAGGCTTTAAATTATGCTCCATATTGTTGCATATTACGGTACATTGAACAGACTTGGGAGACATATTTGCTCTTGTCATCTTGATGCTGCTGCTCTGTAACAACCCACTAGCTTGCTCACAAATTGGAGAGGCCCAGTAGCTATTCACATCATATTAAACTGTCCCTCAGCCACTTTTACCTGGGAGACCTCTGGAAACAGACTGCAGTTCACTGTGGCGCAGCCCAACAAAGGAGAACCAAATGAGGAAATCAAGGTGAATCCAGGCAGAGTACAGGGGAAGAGAAACAATAAAAGGAGACCCCAGAGCCACAGCAGAAATGGGTTGTTTAGCAGTGATGTTAAGATGTGTCCCCCCCTCTCATCTCTGCATACAGAGCTGTTTAGGTATGCACCTTGGGTTTTGGTGCGTGTGGGTGCGTATAGTCAAGTGTCTCGTTTAGCATGCCAAACAACAGCTGCTTCATCACCTCCGCCTTTCGACCTTGTGGGAGTAAATGAACAACAGGCTCCCAGTAATTGTCTGCACTTCACCCGACCTAAAGAACACCGCAGAATGAAACGGAGCAGAACGGAACGTGATGCGTGTTGAGCCCTGGTCATCGGAAATCTGGGTTTAAGCTAAATCATGATTTTATCCCAAATACTGATTTTAAACATAAAATAAGGATTTGTAACAAATTGCAACCATTTGTGTCTTTGTGTGAATATTTGGCTGATTTGAATACACACGTTTACAGAAACCATTCTGTAAAGTGTTATTTCTTTACACACCCAAGCGTCTGTTTGAAAAACGGAGCATTTTGGTGGTAAGGAGCATGTGGGAGACAGTCTTTTAGTCAGTCTAGGGGAATGGTGGGGAAAAGAGGAGAGCATGGTATTTTAAGGCCCAGCTCTTGACACAAATCCCCCCCAATGCGAGGCGAAGTAGTGGCAGCTCCCGGGAGCAGAGCAACAGGCCAGCCCCTCCCAGGCTTAGCATGCTGATGCCTCCAAATGTCATCTCTGAAATGCTGGAGAAGTACATTGCTCTTGAAATGCAGCCCAGTACGCCTTGGCTGCTGCTTCAGGGCAGAGACCCTGCGGGCACGGAGACACAGAGACCCTCCGGCCAAACACGGCATCTCCATGCCAATGGCCATACCATCACTGCCACCACACACATACTATGCTGTGTCAACTCCAACACACAGGTCCCATAGGTTCTTTACCACCCTAATAGATAAATAATACAGGCTGTTTGGGAGAAATGTTTGTCTTGTAGGCTATTCGTGTACCACACATGACAACATAGTTGGACTGTGAGTGTTAGCCGAAGCAAAGGAGTTGAAAGTTCCTTGGCACCTGAGCAGAAAAGAGGTCAGTGCGAAACGGATATTCATGTATAAACATTTGAGGAGTGTCTTTTTTTTCCGCCTCTTTATTTCTGGAGGCTTGTCAGGGAGTTGAGAAGGGAGAGCATTGTGTGGAATTGAGCACTTGGCGCTGAAGCTCACTTGCCAGCCATGCTCCCTTGCTCTTTTGAACACCACCTGTCAAAGGCCTCATTGAAATGTTTTTACAAAGGACTCACCATAGAGCGTGTCCTTGAAGTAAGAGTGAACATTGACAGGCCGCCCGTCGCTTGCCGCTAGGCCAGTGAACTGAAAGGAGGTTGAAGAGAAAAATCAATGGTGCAAGGGGAGTGGGGTAGTGTCTTCCATTAAGAGCAGAGGACATATTGAAGAAAGAGGGAAAATGTTCCTGGCCTTTCTTATTCTCCCCTTCACTCCTAATAGCCATTGCCTACCATTTCTCCAGCTACAGCCTTACCTCTCCACCCCACTGAAGCCAGCCTATAAGCCTTTTCCCTCAGTCTGAGACTCGCCAGTGTCCACAGTGACCTTGCCACTAGCACCACAGCATTCGTTTGGATCAGATGTTTAATGCTGGATAGCAGCTTGCAGCCTGTTCCTCACTGGCTGATGACTGTATTATTTCATTCACTTAAATAGTCTTGAGAGGTAATCAAATGCCTGGAGGAGCTGGCAGGCCCTGCCTGTGGAGCTTGCAGGATATCATGTCGGCTATATACACGTCAACAACATTTTAACTAATGTGCCGTGGGCAAAGGTATGTTTAAAAAGTTGACATGGTAGCTGTACCTAATCGACATGAATGTTAAGTGTTCTGTGCCTCACCTCAAATGTACGTGCCAGGAACGATGCAGTGTACACTTGAGAATTAATGTACTTTCACGATGTTTCACAAAGCAGAGCTGCTGATGTACAAGGTATCGGAGATAGACGCTAAAAAAGGTATCGGAGATAGACGCTAAATTTTTGGTGGCCCAAATGTCAACTTGGGTAAAACCGGTACAGAAAATGCAATTTAGGTTTATCATGATCAAGTTGGCAAAACTGACGGCAACTATTTGTTTTCACAAAAATTTAAATAGATATAAACCATAAATATGAGAAAATATTACATTATTATTCAAATATTACAACACATCCATACATTATCTAATCAATAGTTTTTATGACAATGTTTGGTTTTTATATAGATGTTAAGTGCTACAGTACAGTGAAAGAAGAAAGTTTGCAATGGAATTGGGTTATTTTGCAAAATGAGTCTCTGCAAATGAGACTTTCAATAGTTGTGTTAACTGTTTTGAGAGCATTCATTTGAAGATTTGTGTCACTTCAATGAGAAAAACTGCCCAGTCTGCCGTGCATCTAAGGACGTAATGTAGCTAGCCGGCAGGTTGCTAACGTTGCGTTGGCGAAGGCTCGCAGTATGGGGATAAAACTTGGTGGCAGCAGGGGGCCACCTACATGGAATGTTGGTGGCCACAGCGTAACCTTTTGTGGCCACGGGCCATCGGTCCATGATTAATGTAAATCCCTGGGTATTGTAGTAAACCTGTGCTGTTGGCAAATGATAGCCCTGTGGAAAGCATACTGATGCTCTTCTCCTCGTCTTCTCTCTGGTGTAACGGGAATTGACCTTCACACAAGATGTTGCTTTTGTCGGAGCCTATGACTTGACACGTTCTTCCAATATGAGCTGGAAGGCTGAAGTCTGATTTGCAGGACTAGCTTAAATGTTGAAGATCCATTTGTATTGTAAACTATATATTCTGTGTATGGTTGCATGACCATACATAACAGTTCCTTTTCAGTGTTATTGTTATTGCTCATGGTAGCACCCAGCTATCCTTCATCTTCTGCAAATCATGACTGACAATATTTGTTTTCAATCTGCGTGGAAGCTCAGTGAATGAAGGTTATAGCAAAGAATCTGGTGTAAGCAAAGTGTGCTCTCCACAAGGCTACTAAGAGGTCGTAAACCTTGTTAGTGGCTATATTTGCATCCCATATCACGTTGTACAAAAGCCAGTAATTACCCGCAGCTGAAAGTGCTATTATGATTTTTGCATGAGTGGTGGAATTTTAAGGCACTTCATTTAGAGTAGCCACCCCTAAGGAAAACTCAACAAGTGGGCAGAAAGGCACTATAATATCAGGCCCGCGCATCAGGCGTAAAGGCTTTTGCCACATGTTGGCAGATAGTAACGGCTTATTTACAAGGGGAAAAGGCTGTTAACCCCAATGAAGACCAGTTGGATTTGAAACAGAGTGAACCACTGGACCGGTAGCCTGGGAATACTTGACCAGCAGCAGGGAGCTTAACAATCGGACCAGAAAAACATCAGGGAGGCATGGGGGTTATATGATCAGGGAGCCAGTGACCCATGGGGCAGATACAAACCCCACACTTAATCCCCCCCACCCCCATTAGGCTTTCATTCAATAACGGTACACAAGTACGCAGTGGAGTTTGGCTCCCAAGGAGGGGTGTCCTCTGTTGTTCAGCCACATTGAAAGGAAATGAAAGGTGAAATTACAGGCCAATTCCTCTCATTAATGTGGTCTTCACATGGCCAGACTGAGTGACCATAATGAGCCTGATGTAGAGCGAGGGGGATGGTGTGGGAAGGGTTTGCTTCTCATGCCCCACCCCCGAACCAGCCGCCCAGCTGACACTGCTCCAACCCTTCACCTCACCCTTTGGCAGCCCACCCGCAGCAAACAAACCCCAAATGAACTCTTTCAAAGAGCAAATGGTTTTGTTTTTGTTCTTTGACCTCCAGTCTGTCTCTGCTCGGGTAACAAATCCTCCGATCCAACAGATCATAGTTTATATATTCCCTCGTGTGGAAACAGATAATCGCGCAGAGAAACACAGCACAGCATGTGTAGTGTTGTTCAATTCCTGCCACACTGCCACAGAAAACTGTTTAGTGTGCTTTGACATTGACAACTTTTGTCTTGACAGTTGGGAATGTATCGTTTTAAATGTATTGCTGGAATGAAAGATTTCAAGCAGATGGTTCATAAAGTACCACAAAGTAGCTGATGTCGTAGTCATGGTGGGATTGTTTTTGTCAAGTCGTGTAAAAGTATATGACATAAATATGTAATGACAGTCCAATTATAGCAATGTTCCTAAAGCATGGCATACATGGCTACTCAGCCCCATACGCAACAAACTGTATCTCATCTGTTGGATTGGACCACACAGGCCGGCCTTCGCTCCCCACATTCATCAAATCCTTACGCTTGCCCATTTTTCCTGCTTCTAACATCAACTTTGAGGACAAAATGCTGCCTAATATATCCCACCCACTGACAGGGGCCATGATAACGAGATTATCAGTGTTATTCACTTCACTTGTCAGCTGTCATATTTTTATGGCTGATCGGTGTATGTATATAATATACATACGCGGGCGCTGCTCTGGAAAAAAATGTACCACTCTAGAATTTTCAGTTTCTCTCGTTTTACTATCTATACCATTTTACTTTCTATATAAATTTTTTTTTTTGCAATGGTCTCTTAATTTTTTGTCTGAAATGTTGAGCTATCAGAATTACAGTTTGCCATTGTCTGACTACTGCCACAGATTAAATATAGTTCTTAGCCTATACCATGGCCATTTTCTGAATTGTTAAACTGTTGTGCTATTGGGTTGCACGGGCGCAGTGTCTGAAATTAAAGGAAAAAAAAAATGCCAGCCCCTTTGTTTTCACCATCTGCGGATGCCTTGCGTGTTCTTAACATAAATTTACTGTTAAGATCAAAGACAAATTCCTGAATATGCCACATGCTGGCCATAAAAAATTAGCTAGGAGTTTTATAGCCTCAAGGCTGTTTTGGCTTTTGAGATTGCTAGAATGAATGCTACCTGTAAAGCAGGTATGGATTTGCCACACTCCGGTAGAGAGAGCTGGAAAGGCTTGATCCTGAACATGAAAGGCTAGTTATTCATTTTCCCTTTCTTGATTTACATCCTGCCACAACCAACTGCCACAGCCATTTTGTGTCTGTGTGCCTTGAGAGCATGAGGAGAGGGGGGCGCTGTTGAAGGCCTTCTAGAAAGGTCCAGGCCCTTTTTATAATATTGTCTAAAACGGAACTGAAGGGTCTCGATGTACTCTCCACATAACACTGTATTTTCCTTATGATCCAGATGATCGAGTCATGACCAAGGACTCGTGTTTTCAGGATATAGACGCAGGGAGTGGGCTTAAAGCCAAGTGTCCGCAGGTTCTTGTAAACCTATATAAATGTCTTATAAACTCACTGCTTCGTGCCAGAGGCAGTGAGTGAAATGAGAGCTGAACTGTGTCTTGTCTGTGGGAGGGATGAAGATAATAAGTTGGAGTTGGGTATACCTTTTGAAAAGAGGAAATGGGGGGATGTGGTGAGCCAGAGAGGTTTTCCTGAGCTAATAAAATGCTTGGAGGAATGGAAGCTGCCAGCCAGCATTCCTGTGCCATTAGATAGAAGTTAGCTTGCTGCAGCCTCCGGTTTCTCTGGAGTGCTCAAGTGGCATGCTGAGGTCACCACTGACAGGCCGGGGAGACGTGTTTGTGCAGTGATTGCTCCAAAACCTGCACATCTGCCTCTTTAACTGTCATAAATCTGTTTCACTGTATCTTTGCATATACATGAGTTTTATGCACCAAGTTACAACTGCTGTTAAATCTGACTTGGATGTGTACTCTTCATCTGGACTAGTTTTTTAACTGGTCTATCTCATACAGGGTTACATACTTGGTTTTGACATCTTGATATGTCTTGCAAGCTCTTATCAGATAACCAGTATCTGTCTGCATTGTACTGGTAACTTATTTTAATTAGATCAGTTTTAGAGACAAATTCAGCAACATCAGTAAACCAAGTCTGGTTCAGGCACTACTGGTTGTTGTCTTAAGTAAAATTACCTGGGAACTCTTTGCCTGGATTTTCAGTTACACTGTCGAGTTGATCCATTAAAGTTAAATTAGATACACCCAGGAGCCTGGTGCCTGTTGACTTCAAGATAGTCTTTTACATGCACACTTCCTGATAGCAGTGCTGTCCTTTCGCCCTGGGAGTGAATTCCTCAGCAGAAGTCAGATAGAGGACGGCCAAAAGCATTTCCTTATGTTATTCTTCTTTAGGGAAATATCTTATACTGTGTGCTCGTTCAAATGGAAAAGACATTTGGTAAACATTTCTCTGTAACCTCACTTTGATTAGCATTACCTGTCACCTTGTCTCACAGCTTGAAAATGACTATGGTCTGGTGTTCATAGTCACCTTAAAAATAGCAGTCTATTGTCCCAAATGGGGAAACTTCCTTTACAAAATATTCAGAGCTTTAAATCAGACTTTTGACCGTCTATACAAAAGAATAATGCGTGTTCAACTGCCACTTGCAATAGTACTTAAACCAAACGTTAATCAATTTGGAACCTGGTTACATAGTAGCCCATGTGCTGAGCATTCTTTGTTGTCGTTTGTGGTATCCATTTACATTAAAGGTAATGGTTAATGGCAAATATTTGACTTCTTTCCTTTCTCACAGGAATGCTGGTGGTCAACGTCACATGGAGGAATAAGACGTACGTGGGCACCCTCTTAGACTGTACACGACATGACTGGGCTCCCCCTAGGTAATGAGCATTTCCCTATCATCTATTCCTCCTTTGGCCAATACTTGCACATCAGTTCTGTACATTGCATCATGGATTGTGCCGTTTTCCAGGATATTCAAAATGTGTTATCTCTTCACTGCTGACTGCTAAAAAAAAAACTACCTGCATAGATTTTTAAAAAGCTTTTTTACATAAGTAAAAATGTACTTACTGAGTAGATTTAAATGTCAAGGTAAAAATAGAGAATTGCTACATGGTTGCCATCAATCATCGGTACCTCCTCTCTATCCGAACTTGGTCTAGCCTTTATATAAAGACCATACCCCGATATGAATCTGTTGTATCTGTCAGAGCTTAACTCAATGATATAGGCTGCAGTATGGCTTGCCTATCCCCTGCTAGTCTTTATCGCAAACATAGGGCAACGGGACTCATTCCTTGCTGGCAAATGACTAATGTCCCTTGAGGAAGTGATAGAAATAGAAAACCACTCTAACAAGCTAGATTGCGGAATCCAATTATTGGGCTAATGGCTTTTCCTCAACACTGTATCACATTTACAATCATAAAAGGGATGAGATTTCCTATCTGTATTATCAGGTGGTGATTTAACATGTTTGTAATCTCTGGAATTTTGTCTATTTATGATAAATAGTAACATAAATCCATTGTAGATTTTATTAGGTACCAAATTATGTTTTTACTCCTGATATTTCCTTTTTCTTTTAATTTAAATGTAAAACACATCTTAATGCAATACAACAAAAATCTCATCTAGTTTAGTATCCAAAGTTATGCACAAGCCAAGCCGAGGATATATCATCCGATAATAGCTGTGCCTTGCTCGGTAAGTGAGTTTTGTTGGGCTGTATTTGCAGTTTGCAACAGGACTACATTAGGGACACACTATGAATAATTCAAAAAGCTTTCAGTGGACTGAATATAAACCCAGTCTTGCAATGAGTAATGAGTATGAATTCCTGCACCACTGTCAGACTACGGATGTATTCCATCCCCTGCTGGGGCTGAGATTGTTTGGAGAGTTCTTGGGGAATCTGTGACTCATCCTAGCCCGGTGTCTTTTTGTCACAGATTGCTAACCTTCACCGCTGCACAGGAAGATAATTGCATTCCAATTACAGGGACATGGGGTCCAACTGCTATTTTAAGGATTTGAATTATGTTATGTTTACAAGGCAGGTAAAATGTTCACAGCCATGTCTTTTTAAATAATGTTCACCATGGTTACATGCACACTAATAACCCAATCATAACTCACTCAAGATTCCAACAGCTGCAAGTGCCATGTAAACATATTTTTCAATTTGAAACAGAACAAGGTCATAATCTCCTGGAGTTTTGATTTATTTGTGCATGTCCAAAATGAATTGCTGTGCTTGTTTACTAAAGCGACATTAGGTATTCCATCAGCCCTTGGGTGTAATGTGCATTTTTATATACATTTATTCCTGTATTCTTTAATATAACATCACGAATAATAGGTTACTACTTCAATTTAAGTGTGTTAAAAGTGATGTTAATGAGTATTTTAACATCATTGATCTGCTATAGATATGACTTTGGAATAGTAGAATAGATTGTTTTAGTTTTGAGTGAATACCTGGAATATAATACATTATTTAGTCAAGTCCAAGTCGAGCAATGTTAACTATTACTTTAAGTGTTGCTGGGCCAAAACTGTTATTACGATAGTAAATATTTTGTCAGCCGATAACAATAATTGCTTACTATAATGACTTTTTATTTTAAATCTATGTTGGTTTGTAAGTTTTTTTTTTCTTTTTTATTCCACAAGAAATGTGGAATACGTTTGTAAAAACATTGATTCCTACCACAAATGCCTTACTTCCAAATGAGGTAGATTAATGAACACAATGAAGTTGACACAATCCTGTTTAGTATAAGACAACTTCTGGGTCTGGCATAAAGCGTTAAAAAACATAAGTGGTTTTTAAAAACAAATATAAAGGTATTCATAAAACACTTAAAAATAATAAGTTATAAATAAAAACTAAGTGGCACTTCTGTGTCAAGCACTGACATTAACAGGTTAAGCTAGGAGGTAGAATCATTATCAGGTATCAAGTAATGTGGTTGTAAAACAAACGCATGCGTGCACTCACTCTCTCACACACACTCACTCTCTCACGCTAACAATTTATAAACAACTCATAACGTTACTAGGGACTCAGTGGTATCGTGTTTGGTTTAGGTCATTGATAATTTGCGGTAATGTTACTGTAAAATAAATGGAGGCATTATTTAAACCTCTTCCGTTTTGTTTCATGTCGGTCTCAAATTAATGATTAATTAATTATGTATTCCTCACTTCAACATGAATAGCCTATGCCATATCATGTTTATTTAATTGTCATTGGTGTTAAATTACCATGCTAATGAATTTTCTTTCTCCACAATGCCAGCATGTATCCTCTTTAAATGTTCAAGCATAGCTGTGTTGTGCTCCCTTAAAGTGCTACCATACTTGTCTTTGATCATTTTCCCTGTAGACTCCGGCATTTCGCGTTTTTGTGCTTTTTTTTTTATCATTACAGTGACGTGACGTAGTGCGTGTTACAAAGTGCTTGACAAACTAAGCGTTAATAAAAATTTCCAACAACTATTTTTGACGTTGATTAGTTGTGGCAGCCATACTATGAACTAATAATTTGTGTATAGAAATTATTGAAAAAAATCGTTATGGCCAGTTTTATTACGATTATTATTTATATGTATTTATCACCCAGGCCTACTTTAATGATAGTTCAAGGTATGCAGACATCTGTTTCATTTGTTATGCTTATTTTCCCTCAAGTTGTTTCCTTTTGTATTTTTGTTTTTGAGAATGAAAAGGATTGTACTGGAGCTTGCATTAAAGGTTGAGTATGTAGGATTTAGGGGGATCTATTGGCAGAAATTGAATACAAGATTCATAATTAGGACTTCATTAGTGTATAATCACCTGCAACAACAAATCGTTGTTTTCGTAAGTTTAGAATGAGCCACCATCTACATAGGGAGCTGGTCCTTTTTCGTGTCCTCTCCATGTTGCGCCGCCATGTTTCTACAGTAGCCCAGAATGACAAACCGAACACTCTCTAGAGAGCACTATTCGTGGTTGTACTTAAAGTGGCAGCTTAATTCTGCTACCATATGAAATTCCCCTACTGACGATATGACTTGACCAATTAAGAGAAGTTTTTGTCGTCAGTCCAGTAGATGGCGGTGTGAGCTTATAGGACAATAATGCCGCATTAAAACATTGTCATTAGAGCAATATTAATTCTAAAATTTTCTCTGTCTCTCTAGGTTCTGTGAATCCCCCACAAGTGACATGGACATAAGAAATGTGCGTGGCCGGGGCAAGCGAATGAGACCGAATAGCAATACACCCATCAACGAGAACAGCAACTCCTCTGATAACAAAGGCACCAACAATAATAAGACACGCGCTGCCTCCAATAGCAAGGGCCGCAGGGGCAGTCAAACGCCATCAGAACGCCGCACACCGCCCAACAGCAACACAGAGGACATCAAAGCTAGTCCTTCCTCAGCTGGAAAACGCAAGACCAAACCTGCCTCAGACATGGAACCCACTTCCAGCTCAGAGGACACCAAAGGCAACAAGCGCATGCGGACTAACTCCAACAGCGGAGGTCTAGGGCCAACGGGTCTCCCCATCCCTTCGATCAAGACTGAGCCTCTTCCACCTCCCCTTGACCGCAGCTGTCCCTCGCCAGTGCTGATTGACTGCCCACACCCCAACTGCAACAAAAAGTACAAGCACATCAATGGTCTCAAGTACCATCAAGCCCGTGCCCACAATGATGATGATGTCAAGTTGGACTTAGATGGGGACAGCGAATACGGGGAAGACTCAACTCTGCACCCTGAACCAGGCAACTGCAACGGAGCGTCCATCTCTCAGAAAGGATGCCTGTCTCCAGCACGCTCAGTCACCCCAAAAGGCAGGGGCTTTGATGCTCAAAGTCCTTCCCCATCCCCTGGCAAGTTTGGCTCAAAGCAGAGTAAGAAGAAAATGTCTGATATGGATCCAGAAACCAGTGGTACACCCATGGACGGGTGTGAAGATGGACCCTGCCTTACTGACGAAGCCAGTAATGATGGTATGGACGATAAGAGAGGCTTGGACAAGTCTAAAAAGGTTAGCAGTGGCTCAAAGGCTGACAAATTGGCCCAGAAAAACATGAAGTCACCGCGACCCATTGGGCCTGGGCCTGCAGCATCCCAGCAGATCTATTCGTTTCCTCAGGGAAACCCTAACGTCTCCCCCGGCATGACTCCTGTGATGCAAGGCATCCCCAAAAGTCCCCAAATGAAAGGCACACAACCCAAGACTCCTGCTATTGGAGATCCTGCCTCTGCTAGCTCCAAGGACAAAAAGAAAAAGGACAAGAAGAAGAAAGAAGGTGGGAAGGAGGCTGACAGCCCCAAGCCCCCAGGAAAGGGGGGAAAACTAGAGGAAGGAAAGCTTCCATACTCTGAATCCTCTGACCCGGGCACTAAGGGGGAAGGGCTCCTCAATGGCTCTTCTGACCCTCATCAGAGTCGTCTGGCCAGCATTAAAGCAGAGGCTGACAAGATCTACAGCTTCTCCGACAATGCACCCAGTCCCTCTATTGGTGTAGCCAGTCGAATAGATGGCAGTGGGATGCCACAACCTCTTACACCACTCCATGTGGTAACCCAGAATGGTGCTGATAATTCTTCAGTCAAAACCAACAGCCCGGCATACTCGGACATCTCCGATGCTGGTGAGGATGGCGAGGGGAAATTAGAAGGTGCCAAAGTTAAGACAGAGGACCAGGCCATTAGAGAAGGTGTAAAAAAAACACTCTTCCCAAACCAGACACCCAACAAAGAATCCCCATTTTATACTGGCTATGAACCGTACTACTCGCCCAACTACGTTAACCCCAGTCCCAGCGGGCCGAACCCTGGCATCCCAATAACTGAGAGTCATGTCAAGATCAAAAGGGAGGAAGACCAAGATCAAGTGGAAGAAAAAATCAAGGTTGAAGCTCATGAAGAGCGCAAAGCTGACGCTAATGTCACTGTGCAGCAACAGCAACCCTCAGTCATCCAGCAGCGCTCCAACATGTTCATGCAACCTCTCTACTATAACCAGTATGCTTACGTTCCTCCATATGCATACCATCCTGATCAGGCCTACCATAACCACTTGATGAACACCAATCCAGCCTACAGGCAACAGTACGAAGACCGGCAGCGGCAGATGGCCGAGCAGCATCGGGCTGCTGAGAAGAAGTCTGATGTAGCCATAAAAGAGAGAGAGGCCTCAATGAAAGAGGATTGGAAGCAAAAGGGTCCCATGCCCCCCAGCCTCTCCAAAGCTCCTAGCCAATCAGACCTGGGAAAGCCCCCACAACTCCCTGGAAAATCTAGGGAGTCTCCCTCTGAGCCTTCCATCAAATCCATGGGTGGCATAAAGGGAGAAGAGGCAAAGTCCCATCAGGCTGAAGGGTTAAAGATGAAGCTGAGTGAAGGGGGGCACCATGGGAAGGACGACTCCAAGCAAGGGCTGGAGTCCAGAGGACAGGGAGGGATGGAACAGGCTATGTGGTACAGGCAGGTAAGAACCAGGCTTGAAAGAAAACAGACATGACTACCATACAGTGCTGTGTTGGATCTGCGTTGAATCTATTATATAGTACAGAGTTTCAGTCAATTTATACATCCTGAACAACATTGGCTTTATATTAAGGTATTGTTAAGAATGAGAATATGATTAATGCTAATTTCTTCATGCTTTTGCCATGCATTTTCTCTCTAAACAGTACGCTGACAGCCAAAAGCCCCAGTCAGAAGAGGAACACCAGCAACATCCTCGATGGAAAGACGAAAGGGACAGAGAACGGGAACGTGACCGGAAAATAAAAGACGAAAGGCCTAGGCCCAAGGACACTTGTGGTGGTCCCAAAGAAGAGAGCAAAGAGGGCCCTGATCCTCGCATGTCTTCCGAGGACCACCGGGCCATGGGCAAAGACCCACGTTCCAATGCTCACATGCAGTTCTCGTCCCCATTAGCACAGCACCAAGGCTACATGCCCTATATGCATGGGTACCCTTATGGACAAGGATATGACCCTAGCCACCCTGGATACAGGGGCATGCCCTCTGTCATGATGCAGAACTATCCAGGTATGGCATTATGTTTGGACATGTTTATGATATGAAGTTAAGTGATGCATTTTCTCTTTAAAAAGATGTGCCATGTTCATTATAAGAGCAGTGTTCAGGAACTACATTTGACCTGTTTTTCAACAATTGTTCCGATCACTCTTAGGTTACCTAGCTCCAGGCTACCCATTTTCGCCGTATGGCAGCAAAATAGCTGGAGGTGATGAGGGCGGTGACAAGTCCCGCGCCAGTCCCACGGTCACCAAATCCGCATCAGACTCCAAAGCCCTGGATATCCTGCATCAGCACGCCAGCCAGTACAAAAGCAAGTCCCCTACAGTGAGCGACAAGCCCCCCCACGACAGGGAGAGGGAGCGGGAGCAGGAACGAGGAGTTGGAGATCGGGAAAGGGAACGGGAGAGAGACGTCGACCGACCGCGATCCTCGCCTTCCCAGCGCATATTGCCCTCCCACCACCACCTGGGATATCCCCTGCTCTCAGGGCAGTACGACTTGTCCTACACCACAGGTCAGTCTTACCACAACCCCCCACTCATTTTACACCCATTGTATCTCTTTGTATTTGTATTGTAAGTTTTTTTTAATAAAGCATCATAGATTAACTACTTCAAATGTGTATTAGAATGTAGATTACTTATTTTTACACATGCATGACATGGCACTAACTGGAATATAGCTTTTTCATTCAACATATCGATGATAGCCACACATTTTCCAACTCCCCATAGATCTCTCCTCAACCACTTTAAATAGTCAGCCTATCTTGGATGGACTGGCAAAAAGGAGTTTGGAATAAACACACAAGCCTGCTAATATTTGTTCTTAGAGGTGAACTGTTGGCAATACTGGCACACTAGACAAATTCACATAAATGCAGTGCTGGAAAATCTTTAGGAATAATAAATGTGAGCATTGCTATTGAGCAGGCAGATCTGGGAAATATTCTGTCAACAAGAAGAAAACGGTTCTTGCTGCTGTTAATTTAATTTGAACTGAAAAGCATTGCCTCTTTTACTCAATCTTCGAAATGTTGATTTTGCAGTCTCGCAGACAGAAACCTGTGAAAAGGCTTAGTCAAACAAAGCCCTTACAGCGCTACAGCAAGCTACCACAGTATGCAGTGCAGCACTTAGCAGCTAGCTCATCCATCCTAAGCAGGTCTTTTGAGGACAAGTGGATCACATTGATGATAATAGAGATGGAATCAGCCTGCAGAGAATCCGAACTAGAGCAGGCTGCATTGACCTCTAGTGGCAGGTCTCTTAACCTACAGTTAAATATTTCAATCCAGAATGGAGCCCAGGCGCCATTATAAATGTACAGTACATCTTAAAGTGCAAACCTGTTTGAAAAAATTGTTTAGGTATGGAAAATGGGAATAAGTGTTATCTATTTTCTGTGTTCTCACAGGGAAACCTGACAGACACACCTCCACGCTGCAAAGATTCATGTGACTGGCTCACATGAGAAGAGGATCTCCTGGGTGTTACCTTTTAGACATCAGTTGAATGGTGTTTCTATCTATATTTTTTGTTCTTCTGCCCCAGGGTCTGGCAGATGGTTGTTTTTTCTCTCCCCTTGCGAATGACCCCTAACTCCCAAACCTTGGACTGTAATAGGACTGATAGAATCCAGGTTGAAAGCCATCACTCAGCCATAACATGCAGAGGAAACGCCAACCCGCTGATTATCTAGTCTTTGCACTGTCGACAAATACAATGCAAAAAGAGACTAATGGACT
Source organism: Percopsis transmontana (assembly GCA_025447815.1). Classification (NCBI taxonomy): domain Eukaryota; kingdom Metazoa; phylum Chordata; class Actinopteri; order Percopsiformes; family Percopsidae; genus Percopsis; species Percopsis transmontana. The sequence goes on along the minus strand of JAOEHI010000018.1, from coordinate 1,090,189 downwards.
GCCTGAACAGCTGATTGTTTTTGTTTTTTTTTTATTATTTTTTGACTGCATTGTTTTTTGGTTTTTTTTTGTCATGCGCAGAACGAAATTGGCAGGGGATTTTTGGGGGTTGGGTGGCTGATAGGAAAGGGGAGTCAAACAAAATAAAAGATTGACAATAAAAAGTCAATCTTATTGAAATGATTGAACTCTGTCTTTGGCTTATTGTATGCCGTGAAACAACAGTATATCCTTAACTTGACAAACGTTTTGGGCTTGCGGGGAGAGGGAATGTGGCGATAGCTGCTTTCTTCAGAGACTTGAGAGCCTGAGATTGAAGTTTTCATTTTCCATCACCATCGATTATTCCCATCCTCACTGAACCCTCAGTTCTTGTTTCAGGGATAATGTCATGTTTTGCGAAGGGACCGCATAGACCTCAATGGAGAATAAACACTATTCATGTTTTGTTTTTCTTAAATGTCTTTTTTTTTTTTTGTTGTCAATATTGCTTTTGTTCAGTACTCCATATCATTGTGTTCAGCTTTGAATGCTTGTGATGAATTCCCTCACACTGAAACAGACACATCTATCTATCTCACATTCTTGAACATGCACTCACTGGGATAGTTATTGTGATGGTTTCTTCTCATCAGCTAGCTTAGTGCTCACCCCAGAGCTGTGTTTATGACCGATGCCCAGCTCTCTTGTTTTCCTTGATTCAGCAGGTGTATGTGCTGTAACTGTCGGGCCAGTTACTGACGCATCAACATTTTCACTGAGTGGGGTCAACTTAACAACCTTGCTTGTGCTACTGTTTTAAAACCATTATAATACGCTCAGACACAGAGGATAAACCAACCAAAAAGTAGAGTTCTTAAATCAAAGGCAAACTGATTCATCAAAATTAAATCAAATATGATTTACATGGAGCCACATCTCAGCCAATCGGACAAAAATAAGCACTTTGCTCTAACCTGTTTCTTGTTTTTTCATGAATTCACCCAAAACTGACCATCAAAACATTAGATCTGTTACATGTAGTGTACATGGTCATCCTGTAAATTGCCTTCATTAGTGTATGTCCCTCTCGACTTTAAAATCCCTTTCACATCTCTCAGGTTCTAAATCAAATTGTGTTCATTCACCATTCAAATACATTTTCTACAGTGGGTTCTAGTTTGGGTTTTAAAGGAGGACATTCTGTACTGAGCTGGGTTTGCTGTTTTAGGGAGTTCTTTCAGGGGTGATTGGCCCGGAATAGGTGATAATTTGAGGTATTACATTATGCAACGCCACTGTCATCTGTTGTGAACAGAATTCCTGGTGTTTCAGTTATGCATCAAAATGACTGGGGAATCGGCCATCTAATGAGTACGTTTGTTCATAAAGGAGCATGCTCATGAGTTCATTTGACTAGGTTCTGTTTCATGACCGCATATGTTCTAGTTTTGTTGGTTAAATATGTGATAGAGATGTTTCCAAGCCACCATTTAGTCTCAACTTTAATACCCTCTGAAGTCAGATGTTTTACCAGGTAGTTTTGGCTTGAACACCACTCATAATTAGGATGTTGCTTCGGGGGTTCTCGGACATTCCATGTAAGTGAGTTGCGAGTTCCTCGTCCCAGAGATGGTCATATTTGGCAATGCTAAGACTTGTATGCATTTCAAAGCAGAAAGGTGGTCTGACATGAATAAGATGAATGTGATTGTCTTTGTACTTAATCTGTAAGGGTAATCTAGGCAGCTGTGATGTTGTCATTAAAGTCATTGGGGTTTAGTACCAGCAGACTGCATACATATAGATTTATCAAACAATGGTTGTGAAAAGTGCATTTTGTTCTCTCTCCGAGAGTATTAATGTTATCTCAGTAGTAAACGAAATCCAGTGAAAATCATATATACTAAAGTGTATGAAAAGCCAGAAAAGTAATGTTTGCTATCAACTTATTGGAAAGTGCTTGGCTCTGTTTTTTGCAGGACTGTATTTGTTTCATGGTGAAGAGTATATTTATTGGCCAGCAGTTGTCTCAATTGGTGCCTAGTTGAACATTCTCCTGTGAAATACGCAGACACTTGCTCATTTATCCTTTCCTGACCCGCCTACTGTCACTCAAAACCCAAAAGTACCAGTCCCTTTCTGATACTTGCAAGGATGTTTACAATGTCTTCATTTCTTTCTATGTGAGAAATTCAGAACTCTTCCCCTCTCCTCCGCTGACCCTCCCTTCAGGAGTTTGTGTAAAGTGTACATTACCATGGTTCTTTTTTTATACAATACTCTGTAACTTGCCTTTGTAAATTTGGGCTGAAAAAAAAATAAATCTTTTTATGAGACAATCTGTCCTTGGAAACTTCACTTGCTTCTGGTCCTCAACGTGGTACAGTATGTGAGGTGGGTCAAATTGTGGGTAAAGAAATTACCTTAAATTTTATCTTTTAATAGTCTTTTCTTAAATATGCATAGGTTTGTCAACTGTGCTCATTGTGTATTTTGTTTGGAACTTCATAGTTTACGACCAATGGGGTTCGTGGATCAAGTTTTTAAAACCACTTTTCTACACTGGGCATCTATAATTGTGAATTGTATTCTTAGTTCATTTATCCATTTTACAATAGTAGTGGGATTTTTTTTAATAATAAAATGACAGAAAAACACAAATTAGTACTTAATATGCATGGTACTTAAGGGTCTGAAGTCAACATGGCTTTCTTTAGTGTTGTCAGATAGATTGTACATGTAAGTGAAATCAGCCTCAACCCTCACAATGTTGTAAAATGTTTTCTGATGTTTTTGTTAATTTGTTCAGGTACCCCTCTGCGGTACATAGCTACACAAACATTTCAAACCTTTCTTTGGTACCTGTGTTTTGATATACAAGATGCAATTCTCCTGGACTGGCAGCTCTCTGTGCTTTACCATAATGCAGCAGGGGTGAGCCGGGGTGATTATTGTAGGGATGATTGTCGAGTGTAAATGTGAAATCTGATTATCCTCTGTGCTCTCAGCTTTGGAGGGGGAGGAGGTTCAAGAGGGGTTGGCTAGAGGAGAGATTTAAAGGGAGGGGGAAGGTGGGGGTTTTGAGATACATGCCACCATGTGTTGAGCCAATGCCTTTTCAAGAGGGCAGCTGGCTGGCATCAGGGCAGGACATTCGCTTGAGGAAAGCCTCCTTTTCTGCATTGAGGAAGAACTGCCGCTGATTTCCAGGAGGTGTTCATGGGATGCACTATCTACGCTGCCAGCCCTGAGGGCCTTCCTGCTGACGAGGCCCTAGGCCGGGACAGATACTACATGATCCCACAGCATCGCCACTCATTCGGTACCTGCACCCAGAGGATAGCCGCCAACAGAGCCAGGTGGGTCCACGCCCCCATGAAACTAGCCCTCAACATTTTAACTGAAATATACAGTGCTAAGATGGGTAGAAAACGATTTTTTTTATTACAAAATAAAAAAGCTTTTAAGAACTGAACCAATATAGGGTGAGTGACCACCTATGAAACTAAATGTTAGTTTTGATAGCCTGTTATTTTAGTTAAGAGCATTTGCTGTACAACCTCAAAACTAATGGTAGCTCAGTCCTACTTCTCTAAATACACATTTACTCTTTAAATTGTTTCAACCCATTTGAAGCTAAAATGTGTAATTATATTTATGATGATCATGGTATAATTCCAGTGTCTGGTTAGGTTTTAGCTTTATTTACTCCATCCCATGACCTGTGATGGTCAAGCTGAGTGTAAAGAGGCAGGCAGGCAGGTTCTTGGGGAGAAAGTCTCACCACTTGTGGGATACCATCACCAATGGGATGCTTTGCGTGTCTACAGCTTATGATGCTGCATTACAGTCAAGATACTTTGTCTAAAATCTGCGCATTATAGAAAATGCTGATGAATGTGCACTGCCCTTGCTAACATAAATACATAGTCAATCTACGTATGACGTACAAACTAAAGTAGGCTATAGCTTACAATATGTACAGTAAACCTATGATAGATGTATTTAATTACTGCTTTTAAATCCGCCTACTAAGCTTGTGTTGTTTAGAAGTGAACATTTAGCCATGTAAATACAAATCCCTTGACGATGGCTAAAGCAATAGCACGGCATTTAGCCAACACGGGGCTATAGCCTATAGGTAAGCTCAACCCACCTCTCCTCAGCTGGTGGGAGGTTGTGCAGTAAACACGCCACACTGCCTTGAATCATTCTAGCGGCTTGGGTTTGCCTCCGTTTGTTTTCCCGATGGAAAAATGCCCCTTTTGACAAATCCACTGGAGCGACATTAGTGAAGCGCCAATAACGACGTGGCAGTGTAAGTCCCAGGTAAGAAATGCTTCAAGTAAAAGGGAGCGATACAAAAAGCGCAATAGTGCCTCTGTAGTCAGTCCTATATGACATCCATCTTTTACGTAACGTTAGTTGAACACAATTTTACGAGCACCGCTTAGAAGTAACCATGACTTAAGTAATAATCTGTTGATGGAAAAGCAATACGTTTTCAGTGTTGATGCTGTTTTTAACTTCCGAGTGAGCTTCTCTTCTTTTTTTTTTTAAAGAGCGCACACATAGGCTAGAAGGCCGGTTCCAGTCATACGATCTGCTGTGTTTAATGTACACTTGCTTCAGGTTATACCGATAACCAAATCGTTCACTGTAAAACGCGACATCTATCGTAACGTTATAGCTTTCTAGCCTTGCAACTCTGCTATTTGCTAATGCTATTTTGAGGTGCTTGTGTAATGGGCTAATAATTTCAAGGGTCTTCAGATACAGTAGCTTGGTCCAACGGCTGTTTGTCATACTTTTCATTGAATCTCTTGGCTGTCATTTATACCACGCACCTTGTTACCATATTATAACTAACCCGACTGCAGCCTCCTAGGCAAATTAGACCATATCCTCTGGGCGAAGGTGGTGAGTTAGTGGTTGCCCTGTACACACCCAATTAAGATTATACACATCCTGCCTTTTACTGACAAAGCAGAACTGTAAGCTCATTGGCCTACACTGCTTCAGGTGTTTTAAAGAGGCCATTATATGGCTGTGACGTGCCCCACTGTCCCCTACACTTCATGCTGACTTAGTTGTCATTGTTTACTTGTCTAATTTTATTTGTTTAGATCTTGTTTTTTTTAATACTATACTATAATACTATTAATACTTTAATACTGGTTCAGTCTACTAGTGGGTTTTGGAAATTATTTGTGAATACAATTTTTTTTTCTAATTTAATACTAGTGGTATTAAATATTGACATTTTGTCTGATTTGAAACTGCTGATATCTAGAATGCTGCCTCTATGATCAATGAGCTGTACTTAAAGGTTCTTGATGTAAGGAATTTAAGATGTAAGGAAGGCTTGAGAGACAGAAGGAAGGTTGATGAATTGACACACAGCAAATGTAGGCTACCCTATATATTATCTTGTGGGCTCCCTGTGAGAGAGGCAAGAAGGGAGAGGACAGACTTCAGCCCTCTTATTTGCATTTGTGAAACATTATCGCGTCATCAGGTTGGCACATGGGGTGTTGTATGGTCCATGGCAGACCAATTCAAATTCATCTGCATCCTAAACAAAACACATGTAAGGTAGAAGGAAGCAGCAAATATTCTACACATAAAGCAAAGCGATGTGGTACGAGCCAGGCGACGAGCAAGTCGAAAGAGATTATACCTAATTGGTTGTAACAGAAGCCTCGTGAAAGAAAGTGTTTTTCTCCTGAGACACAAAAGGCTGAGGAGATGAAGGCATTCATAAGATCAGTCTGTGAATTTGTGGCACCGTGGTTAGCGCTCGCCTCACAGCAAGAAGGTCCTGTGTGGAGTTTGCGTGTTCTCCTCGTGTTCAGGTGGCTTCCCTCTGGCTCCCCCGGTCTCCCCCACAATAAAAAAAGTGCATATAGGTTAATACTCCTGCCTTTGCCCTTGACCAAGGCACTAGCAGTAGAGCTGGAGTTAGTCCCCTGGTGTGACACTGTGGCTGCCCACTGCCCCTAGAGATGCACCCCTAGCTTTTTTGTCTTTTGGTTTAGTGTGTGGGGGAAGCATAGGCCTATTCTCTGAACATGCCTGTCAAAAATGGTAACCCATAGTCAGAATAAAAGTCACCTAAAAGTAATTGCCAATGTTTTTGGCTCTGCTCCAGAATCAACCATATCAGCTGTCATTTCTAGAAACGGGAATGGCCCATTGTTTGTGCAGGCCATTGGCTCAGATGGCTTCAGCCCAATTAGAGTTGATATGTAGGAAACTCTGCATTCACAAGCCATTTCCATCAACACCTGTAATTATACTAGGCAGGTGGAAACTACTTCCTCTGAGGAAAACCTGCTATGGGACATGTACGTGTTTGTGCTTGTGCTTGTACGTGTGAGTGAATTTGGAGTTCACAAGAGTGAAACGGAACGTACTGTAAGTAGATTGTTCTATTGCTATTAAATTAATTTATCAGTTGTATTTATCAACTTAATATATCAGTGTATTAACACATTTTAGTGTGCATTTCTAATGAACAAAAGAGAGTCCCAAATATTTGCATTCTGCATATGTTCGGATTGCATTCAGACAGAATGATAGGGCATGATAGTCTAGTGGGCAGGATAGTCTAGTGGTCTAGGTGTTTGACTCCCAGCTGGAAGACCTGTAAGCATCCTTGAGCTAGATGCCTAACCTCTATCTTCTCCATGTAATAGCACCATGTAATTGTAAGTCGCTTTGGATAAAAGCGTCTGCTAAAATTACCTCATTGTAATTAATAGGGAGGCTTTTACTGAACGTAGTTCCTTTTAACCAAGGGAGTTTACTGTAGAGGTGATGCATTTAATACATTACATTACATATACATTTCTGTGTTTTTCTGTGTTTTGGTTTTAAAATACTTTAAAATTGTATATATAGTTATTACACTCTGTGCTTTTAAAGCATGGGGGTTATAGAACAAGAAACTTAGCTGCGCATCACCTCAGCCAGCTGGAAGACCCCCGACATGCTCCCTGCTTTTATAAACATCAGAGAGAGGGCAGGCACTGGCTTTATTTATGTAGGCAAAAAATAATAATAAATGGCTTTTCACGTGTGGCTCTCACGGGACATGAAACAGCTTGGGAGATGTTGTGATATGTTGTGTGTAAATAGAGAACATTCAGTGCGGGTATGGTTACATGTGTGACTTAATAGAAAGTTATGAAGTTAGCATCCACTTGTTTGCACCATAAACCTCTTCCACATAGCTTCCTTTGAAGTCCCAAGTGAAAACACACACACAAGTACACACTGGGCACCCATGGAAGGGAGGACACTGTTGACCCACTCCTGTGTGTGTGTGTGTGTGTGTGTGTGTGTGTGTGTAGGGCCGGGAACATGACTGACCTGCAGGAGCAGGCGGAGGAGACAGGCGTGCTCTCAACGCAGGACCTGAACGCTTCCAAGGACGAGGAAGCGCACGGCCACTTCAGGCAAGACGCGCGCACACGCACACGCACACATGCACACGCACACACCCAGGGCCAAGAAAGCCCGCGCAGAAACGGACATACACACATGCGTTCAGCACCATAGTAGATTGTCCATGGCCTGCTCCCTTTATGCTGAAGCACATGCGCCATCTGTATCCTGTGTACTGTAGGGTAGAGCCTCTGCTGGTTTATTTACACAGCAGTTCTTCTCAGCTTTTATTTCAGCCATATTTGATGTCAAACAATAGACACGCACACACACACACACACACACACACACACACACAGTACTTCCAAAACTTCTAAAAAGGTCATTTTCTGTTCCCCTCTATATTAGGGAGGAAATGGGGAATAACTGAGGTCACTATACTCGCTATAGTCCTACAGTATGTCATGTATTCTTTAAAGGGATGCTATCATAATGTGTGTATGTTGGTGAGTAAGACAGACTGTGTGTGTTATATAAAATGGATTGGAGGCGGAGGCATTGTAATCCTGGGGAATCTATTCCGGGCTAGGATGAGAGAGAGAGAGAGAGAGAGAGAGAGAGGGAGAGGGAGAGGGAGGACTTGCGTACGAACTGTACAGTCTGTGTTTGTCATGCACGTAGACAGCACTCACACTGGAAGAGGAATGACCTATTTTGCCACCCACGTTTACTCTGAGGAGAAAACACTTCTCTGTATTGCATCCGCACTTCAATAAATACATATTCTGTTTAGTTGTAGTATTACCTAAACGTTCTTTTAAATGCGGTTTTGTTCCATTGCATCACAAAAACATCATAATGTGTCTATGATGCTGCTTGAAGTCTTTTCTGCTGACATGTTTTCAGTAGATTGCATGGACAATGAGACTTTGAGCAGGGTCATCGATGTGAACTAATAATAGTTAGTAATAAACTGTACATTGGTTTCATTTAAAGACAGTGACCAAATGGCATATTTCATCGGTTTGTGGATTTATATTGAGGTTAGGAATACAGTCAATTCAATATCACTTTAATCCACTTAAACATGACTAAAATAATTGACTGTGTTTTACAATGGCCTTATGTCTAAAGGTGCAGAGACCAGTGACCGTTACCATAGCAACTAACTTCCTAATACATGAACCACATCACTTTCCCTTTTCCCACATATTTACACTTTAATATATAGTTGTTTAGACAAATCCAAAGGGGGTCTCTTACATTTTTTTATGCTGTGCTTTGCATTGTGGCTTAAGAAGACCCATTCCTATGCTACAATAATAGCAATATACTGTATATTTTACCGTAAGAAAGTTATAATATTTAGCGTTGAGGCCAAATAAGTCGGTGACCACGTTGACAATGTTCTCTCTTCCATTTGCCCTTCCATAAGCTAAATGATTGACTTGGAGTTCACTGCTAGCCATTAATCGGAGGCTTTCACTCTCAAATTTAGGATTCCATTTAAACTCCCTCCAGCTAGTAATTAGCTGCACGACTCACCGCCAAGGGCGCGTACAGTACATGCACGCATTTCATTTCCTCACAGAGGTTTAATAGTGGCCGTGCTATAGTTGAGGACGAGTGGAGACCGTAGGAGCCTGGAAGAATAGTTCATGAGCTGTTTTGAAAGCCCCACATTACATCAGGACTATTGGATACTTTAACTTCCTTTTGTTCAGTAGTACCTTTTTACATACGTAATTTATCATATGTGATATCGGGCCATTTACAGCCTCCAAATGCTTTTGGTGGCATCGCCAATAGGGGATTGCTTCTTTCACGTGTTAAGGCTTAAGCAGTATTGATTTGAAAATCCACATGACCTAGATACAGTACTGTGTAGGAGAGAGAGGCAGAGAGGAGTGGGGAGGGGGGGTGTAAGAGAGCTAGTTAGCCCCATAGAGCAGCCTGTTTTTCAATAATCACACTGCTCTCTCCACCTGGGAGCTTCATGGAGCCTATTTATAGTTAGCATCCAGCAGGCAGGAAAAGCACATACTGTAGACAAGCAGGCCTATTGTTCACAACACACACACAAGAAAAGAGTGGATCTCTGTCGAAGGTTATGATTATTAAGATAACAGGGCACATTCACCACAAACTGCGTAGGCATATTAAAAGTAGGGAAAGCTAAAAAGAGTATGTAAAAAAACGCGCTTGACGCATTACTTTTTACCTTTTTTTAGGCCTAATGACTTGATAATTGCTAATATTTAGTGTGGTTACTAATCGACTTTGTTTACTTTATGTTTTAAATATGCCACTCGACTTGAAGATATTCAGGAAAGTTGTTTTTCTGAGCAGAAAATGTGCTTTAAATGTATCTTGTGTGGCTGAGCTTCAGTAAATGTTCAGTCAATAAACAGTTTAAACTGGCATATTAAATAAGGTGGTAGCAAGCATTTTATTTGGTGTTTGCTATCATGCATAGAGCTAGATAGTAGTAGGAAATAACAAGATAAAACAGATTTTGGCACTGCTGCTTGCCTTGCTGTTTTGAAGATTCTAAATCAAGTCAGATATTTGACAGGGCCATTAAGGAGGCTTGCTTCCACAAGGGTCTGGGGACATGGTTCTTGTCACAGCTGCAGCTAGCTGTAAACAACAGCCTTTCATACCTCTCTCTCTCACACACACACACACACACACAGCAGGATATCACAGCATCAGTCAACTCTGTCAACTCTGACAGCTGACCCTGCCTGGGTAGTCAATCTGCACCTGGTTTTAAACCAGTGATTTTCAATGGGTCACATGATGTTTTGCGGGTTTCTGAGATGATTTTGTGTGTGTGACATTTTTTATGCATGTATTTGTATTATTTATTTACTTTTATGTTTTATTATTTTTTAATAAAATGGCAAAATTTTATATCGCAAGCAGGATAGTCTGGTCTGGGTATTTGACTCCCAGCCAAAGGCCAAGGTCATGGGTTCAATCCCCGGAGTTGGCCTATCTGTAAATCTTAAGCTAGATGCTTAAATGCTCCTTTTTTTCCTAACCCTTGTAATACTAATTGTAAATCACTCTGGATAAAAGCTTTCGCAAAATTATGTCATTTTAAGCTATGAACCCCATTTTTGGGGGGGACAGGTGTCAAAAAGTTTTTCTTTATTGTTCTTTTCTGTTAATTAACTTTTTTCCTTACTACAGTACTCCCTCGTTTCCCTAAAGGCTGTAAATGTAAATGCGCTAACGCAACTTCAAAGGCACACTTGTATTGTCTAAGGAGACAAGCAGTTTCCCATAAAGCAGTTAGCATTTGTTATCTTCTATAGTCGATAGTGTGACGCTACTGTTGTGCCACTGTGAATGACATTGTTGTCAAAGTGAACAGTAACTAAGGAATATTTTAAACTAATGGACCCTTGCTGTATAGATGATAGCCTCAGTGTTATACAGTATAGTTGTAAAATGGTGGTTTTCACTGAGAGGTTGTCTGCATTTATGTTGATGTATTTGATATGTTTGTATGTTGTGTTTCTTTGGTACTATAGATTTCATCTAATTGAGGACCTGTCCTATGAAGATGTCAAGAAATGCTATCGGGGTTCGGTAAGTCTAGTTCCTACGCTGTTGTTCCTTATTGTTATTGTATTTGGCTCCCATGTAAGGAGGTGCCAGTTGTGGTTGCATATCAATTAGTCTGCATCAGTAAATGCCAGATTGGTATGTACTGTATTTGTAAAGTATGGTTGACACAAATATGGTCTAACACATCCGAATGTGGCTCACTAGGTTAGAACTGGAGGTTCACCTGGTGGTTATCGCTGGTTTATAACCATTTCCTTTTAAACATTTGCTTAAAATCTGAACTTGACTTCAATAGCTAAATACACAGTCATAAAAATCGAATACCCTTGCACCTGATAAGCCATTCAGTTAAGGATTGAGCAATAATCTGAAGTTAACCATTGACAAGTATTGTCTATCCTGAAGTGGATGGTAGTGATACTAAGTCGAATTTTAGTTTGGACTGCCAGAGACGTGTCAAAGGACCCTCCAACGAAGCCTTTCCACTGTTGAGAGATCATGTTTCAGAGTACAGACTGGGGTGTCACAGATCACAGCTGCGTGGCAAGGCCAGAGAGCAGGAGAAATGGTTTAAGAGCACGGAAGGGCATGTTTGTTAGGGCTGTATAATATCAAGAGGTGGGCACATGTGTGTGTATTTATAGTTTATATTTCTCATCGATACCTTAGCTGAATTTCGTTATAGCCTAACCATATCTCCATTATTCTTTACATATTCATCATATTATATGTAACTATATTATTTGGTTAATAATTAGTTTGACTCTTAGAATGGCCTTCCTGTTTGGATACTCCTATTTCATTTGATTTTTAATTTAGACAGACTTTTCTCACTTCGAGCTGAACATTTGTTTCAGTTGGTGTTGCACGATCTGACTGGGAGTGGGGTACATGATTGGTAAAATCCAGAGATGACGTCACAACGCAATATTGGACTCACTTGATTTACGCAATGATCTTTTCAGAGAGGAATTGTGTTTAAGTTACATTTTAGACATACTTCAGAATCAGTCCACCCCTTTAAGGCCCCTTAAGACAACACAACTGACCACACAGCTGGAAAAACCTATAAAGCCTAGACTACACCGTAGTTAAACAAGAGTGTGAGTAACTCAAGGTAAGAGTTTTGTGTTCCTGAAGCTGAAATGATCTCTTCTGAGCATCATTAGCTTTCTTCCACAGAGTAGTTATGTGTCACTCTTTGCTACAATAGTGTGTATGCATCTGCTCTTATAGAGATATAGTTGGTGTAATGAATATTGGACTAACCTTGTTTCTGAGAGCCATGTGCTTGTTAGTTAAGCTGGTCAGTAGTCTTTTATGTGTGTGTGTGTGTGTGTGACACATAGGCCGTGCATTTTAAGTAGACTCCCTTCGTCTAAAGCCCCCCCCCTCCCCTCCCCCCGCACTGACTGTCGCCGGGGCAACAGTGTGTGTCTTGCAGCGGGGTGCTCCAGGCGTTCGATGTGCGCGAGTGTGTGTGTATGTACGGGGCCCACATGCTGAGCCTGGTGCAGAGCTCGCGTCCTCTGAGGGAGAGGGTGGCGTCTGCGGCCAGCGGAGCCGGAGGTGGTGGTGGTTCAGGTGGGGCCGCTGGCGCTGTGCAAGCAGGCCGGCCCGCCAAGGAGCTGCTCATGACTCTGCCCTGTCCCTCTGCACAGACTGTCAGCAAGTACAACTCCCAGTACCACAAACTCTTCCAGTGTGTGCCCAAGGACGAGATCCTCATGAAAGGTACTGTTATTTACGCAGCTTTGTTTTTTGATGGAAACAGACACTCTTTGACTGTGTTATAGCACCCCCTGAAGCCCAACCCCCCCCCCAAAGTAAATGTTAATGTCTGGGCAGCTGTAGGGGGTGGGCAGATAAGGGTGTGAGTGAAAGCTCTAGGGGGAAGTGTAGAGAGGAATGCTAGCCACTCACAGGGACACAAGGGGTTTCAAATCCAAACAGCATTTTGTAATGCAGATTTTCTTTCATGGTCTTCATAGGGGTGCTATATTATTATTGTACATTAAAACGCAATTTCCCATTTAATTCTAGTTTTCTCTAAAAACCTCTAAATTTACTTGTGATCAAAGTTCTCTCTAATAATGCATAACCTTTAGGCTAATCTCTATTTAAGTGTATTTCAGAATAATTCATAGTCTTATTTAATTATTTGAATCTCTTGCCAGCTATTGTTCCTCTTGCTTTAGTTCTGCCAGTGGGCTAGGTGGAGGAACAGTGAAACTGATCTCAGCAAGAGAAGTGAATCCTACCCAGGATTCATTTCTTACCAGGGATCGGCTTGGTTTGATTATAGTGTTGTAACTTAACCTTTCCTGCTGTGTAAAAAGTTACAGGATAATACAGGAACCAAAGAAGAGAAACTAAATTGTTGTTGTGAAATATTAGCCCATAGCTGACCTGTCAAGTCTGTTGTTAAGTCTATAAAGGATAGAACAGGGCTTTTGACACATTTTGGCTGATTTGACCCCACTTGATTGACATATCCCTGATTCTCCTATGTCAGTTGTGTTGCACCTTTTAGGGCGGGTCAACTATCACCTTGTTAATGATTTATTCTTTTGAGTTTATGCAGTAGCTGACCACAGCATATTTGAAGCATACAGTAGCTCCCCCCACCTTCAACCTAATCAGTCTAATCAGCTAAATTGACAAAAAAAACTGTATTATTAGTATTTCCTTTACCCATTTGAATGCCATTAGAGATTAAACAAACCTGAATGCAATTTATTTTGTTCTTAGTGTACTCCTGTGCTCTGCTGAGAGATATCCTCCTACAAGGCAGACTCTACATTTCCAGACACTGGCTGTGTTTTTACGCCAACCTTTTTGGCAAGGACATCAAAGTAAGACTGACAGACCGACTACACGGTAGACTACAGATTGACATGCTGTTTATGTCAATTGTCAACAGACAAAAACAGGTTAACAAGCTAATTCACACAATTATAGTCAATCTATTTGACTGTAATTATGTAAAATCCCAGTTCCATGGTGTGGTTTACCACCACACCATGGAAGGACACTCTGCAGACCTGTAATATTAACTAGCTATGTGTTTATCTTATTTTGATGTTGAATTGTTCCTTTCCCTCCTGAAATCCAACCTCTCCTATCCTCAGAGTGACAATAAGCTGCTTATTCACACAGCGTTCCAGGCATTCTGGGTGAAACCAGACCCTTTGCCTTTCTTTAAAGCTTTTCATTTCCACGTACTTTCCCTCAGTTCATTGTCTCTTTCTAGTCCCTAGCCTTTTTGCTTTCCTCTCAAATAGGCCACAGACTATTTGATTATTTCTAACCCTATATGTAATCTAGATATAGCACATGTTGATACATGCCACACATACTGTACAGTGCTGGCAGTCACTCAAATGTCACAAAACATTTACCTAAATCGCACTCTCTTGATTTATTTCTTTTTCTGCTTTCTTTATAAAGAATGTTCTCTTTACCTTTCTTGTAATTTTGCCTCCTTGACATTATTGTTTTCCAAAGTTTGTGTAACTTCTTTTGTGTGTGTGTGTAACCTTATTTGTGTGTGTCTCTAGGTAGCTATTCCTGTGGTCTCCGTAAGGCTTGTAAAAAAGCACAAAACGGCTGGCCTGGTTCCCAACGGTTTAGCTATCACCACAGAAACCGGTCAAAAAGTAAGCATTGCCACTGTGCTGTCTGTGAATAGAATCACTAATGCTAATAAATGTAGCAGCAGAGATGTAATGGGAGAAAGAAATGTCATATGCTAACAGGCTGGATAAATGCATGTCCTAGCACTCTCCAGCAGTTCTACAAGGAAGTTGACAATGGCCCTTTGTTGGAGGAGCATTCGCTTGCTGCACTCAGTGTATGATACTGTATATTTATTTTTATATGTGGACAAATATCCTTTGTGGCAAGAGGTAAAATTATTAAATTGTGGATTTGCTGCAGACTATTTCTACTTTCCATAAAATGGGTCCCTCAAAACCTCTTTTCACCCCAGACAGATTGTGAGAGAATAGAGATTAGTAAAGGAAAAAAACTGATTAGAAGAGCCCTCTATCTGCTCCCTGGATTAAGGCTCTTCCTGTCCCTGCAATAATTCTAATCTGATGGATTACCTTCTGTACATACTTACTGCATTTAGGAAAACTTCATTAATCACATGAACCTTCCTCTTATGCTCTATACTGACAAAAATACACATCCTTTCCCTCTTGTACTGTTGAAGCAATGATGGCCCATGATAAATGTGCCTATAGAGATTTATTTATGTGAGGACATGCCTGCCAGTTTGGAGCAGGTTCTGATGTGTTTAAAATTAAACTGCATCTTAAGATGTGCCTGACTACCAAGAGAGTGCAGTTCCAGATATTTAAAAAATGTGTGAAAGACGCCAGCTGGCAGAGAAACATCGGCCCTGTCATCCTGGTGAAATAATGAAATAAAGTGAAAATATGTTTATTTCTGCTTTTTCTATGAGTGCTCAATGCCTAGAATTAGTCATTTTTACAGTTAAACCTTTTCTCTGCGCTATGGAAAAGTTCTAATGTGGGAAACACTAGGACCCCATTTACAGCTGGCATTAACTCTCTGTATCTGGAAAGGAAATAAACGCATGTTCAAGCTTTACGTTTATTGCCATTCGACCACATGCAAGTACACAGAGAACAAAATGTCGTTTCTCACTGAACTTGGTGCTAATATAAATGACAACACAAAGTATAACATATTGTCACGAGACACTACACAACACAGTGGCAAAGTACATTTAGACAAGACAGAGCTGATCTACAAGGCAGACATGTTAATGCATGATGTAAGTAAATGGAGTCTAAACTTTTTTTTTTTATAGGCCTATCTTGTGGCAGCGACTTTACATTTCAGTTATTGCAGCCAATCCTAGAGATTGGATAAAGAATCAGTTGGCATAAAAATACAATAGTTTCAAAAAGCATTCCTTGCAAAATCAGAAATGCCTCCAGAAAAATATCTGCAATGAACCATTTGCGGATACACACAGATGTTATGAGTTTCAGGGGCCCGGATATGCCTGTAGGCAGCTAAAGTGTGTGCTTGTTCTGCCGAATCTTAAGGTATTGTGTCTCTCTTCTCCTGTGCAGTATGTGTTTGTGTCTCTTCTGTCAAGAGACAGTGTGTATGACGTGCTTCGCAGGATCTGCACACACCTACAGGTCAGGACACGCATACACTGTGTTTTAGCCCTCCATACCGCTCTGTATGTACACACACACACACACACTTAACTTCCTCTCTGTTCTCAGGTCAATGGCAAGAGTCTCTGCCTAAAACAGTACATGGAGGAGCCCACCTTATCTCTGGTAGGTTTTTTTCTTGTGACAGGATGACTGTTGTCTAGCCATGAATGGTTAAAATACCATTTTCCATTATCTGTACTCATGTATAGCAGTATTTCACCGTTGGTTTTAGTTCTAAGAAAGTGCTTATACTGTGCTTATACTGCAGTTAAATAGGCTTTGAATTAAGCCTTTTAAAAAAACTTGATGAATCTCCTTTCCAAAAAAGAGAATTCATAATACAGTCAAGTTTGTCCTTGTATATTTCATGTTTATTCAGAACATGTTTTGCCCCAGGAGATCCATAGATCCCCACACATTTGTAAACCCAATTATGATACATGGCAGGGACACAATCTATGTACAGCAGTCCCGTAGTGTTATTGTAGCTTGTTTCAGTAGAACATTTAGATACACGCTTGGTTGTACTGTGAGTTTCACGTTTTTGAAAATAAGGTTAATTATGGTTTTTGATGCCACTGCATCAATTACAATTACAAAGCACCAAGCAATTGGTAAGTTTAGTCATTGGTAATTACTAAAGATATTGGTGAAATTGTGCTACACATTACTACTGTACATATGATGGGAAATTACATTATTTCTCCCAGCATTCCAGACTGTGAGCGACTAATTGATTCAGTAATTATTGTTTATTATAAATACTCCTTTAACCATGGTGCAGTAGAAGCCTATGGTACCCATTATCTAATGGACTCTCTCTCCTCTCCACTGCAGGATGAGTTTCCGGCCCCAGATGAGTTCCCCGTGGTGGAGGAATACCCGCCCGTGCTGAAGTGGAGACGCAAGCCCTCGGTAGTGTCTGTCTCCTCCTCCCTTCCCGACCTGCTGGGGAACTCTACCAGCAGCCTGAGTGCCGTGGACACGCCCTTCCAGAAAGACCAACCTCTGGAAGGTGACGAACCTCACTACACCACTGCTTCTCAAAATGAATGGGTCTTTTATTTTCTCTTATTCTCATTAGAGAAGCCTGAAACAAAACTCCGGTTAACATTGTTGTCTTTAAAATACTACTACAAAGATTTATCCAAAAGTAGTTTGGAAAAGTATCAGTTCATATATATATATACAGTATGTATTAAAACATATATATAAATTTTTTACTAAATAAATATCAATCAATATCACAAGGCCAGTTAGTTCTTGTCATTTATTTGTCTAATTTCCAAGGATGTGTTGCATCGTTCTGTCTTCCTAATGGCAGTACAAATGCTTTTATTTGATAGAGGTTGATAGAGAGCGAGGTGGTATTTTTAAAGGCCCTTTTATGTAACATATTAAGCTCCAAACAGAGATTTAATCATTTGAGGACTTGCTTTTAATCATTTGCGGATGTATTTTTAAACAACAAATGCTAATGTTTAAATTATAATATTCAGTAATATTATCCATGCAAATAATCTGGTGATCTTTTCACAAACCATAGCCTCATTTTGTACAGCACATGCCAAACTTTTACCTATTGCACATGTTCTCATGTTTGCTAAGCGTGTGTTTGTGGACATGCATGTCAGGGGAGATGTGCAAAGTTCTAATGTAGCAGTACATTTAAGACCTCCAAATCCTGATGGGGCCCCTACTCTAAAACAGCAGTTCACAAACTGTGACACGTGACCCAAAGTAGTTTATAGCCTGTGACTTAATTCAAATGTTTAAAATATCTAACCTGAAAAGACAATATATTGTAGCAACCATAAATCCCCTTCAAAAATGTACTGTATGCATTTTAAAATGAATTTCTAATCGTCTTGCCTACCCTACATAAAAGGAACACGCCACACATCTCCCGACCCTGACTGCTTTAAGCGTTGAGTCAAGGATCATAACTGTGAGCCTTTGAAAGCTGTTTGGCATGTTTCTCTGGAACTCTGTAAGCCTGTCACATGAGTGTGTGGACACAGCCATAGAGGCACACAGAGACTTCTCAGAAGCATGTGAGGTAGTGCATAGCTGTATCCTACACATACTGTATGTGTAAGCAAATATATGTATAGTTCAGTGGTATATGTTCATCTTTAATGATGTTTGTGTGTTCCAGAAAGGACTCTGCAGACAGACAGGGGTCTTTTATCAGAGCCGGTAGCAGAGTTGGGCCAGATGGAATACCAGCTGCTCAAGTTCTTTACCCTGCTGTGAGTATGTGGACAGACACTGTTGCTGTCAGAGAAGGGTTATAAATAGAGGGCATTCATATCAGACTGAACATTGGGGCTCGTGTTCAGATAAATTGTTGTTTCCCACCGGATGTTAACCTTTCCTCACATGTACACTAATTAAAGGAGTAATAATGTATTATTTGCCCACTGTGGGCAGGCGTAGAGAGGAGGGTCCCTGCACCACTCACAAAACACGCTCATGCACGCGCCGATTAAATGATGTGAGTGCATCATCTAATCGTGCTCCAAACAATATTGTGT
The DNA here is from genome assembly GCA_025447815.1 of Percopsis transmontana. Taxonomy (NCBI): domain Eukaryota; kingdom Metazoa; phylum Chordata; class Actinopteri; order Percopsiformes; family Percopsidae; genus Percopsis; species Percopsis transmontana. The sequence continues at coordinate 1,071,495 of JAOEHI010000018.1, read as the reverse complement.
GGTTCCTGAAAGTAATTCACCATGACCCTCTGAAGCCCAGATGTAATTTTAGTTTTTAGTAATAAATTCAGCGTAGAAAGTTACTGACAGAAAATTAAGTTTACACAAAGTGTAGCCTGTGGAAAACATTGCGTGCCAAAACATTGCGTGCCATTATTAAAACCTTATTAAAGTCATTATAACAAATAAATAAATCAGGTTAAATGAGGGTAATTGGAGACAAAAGGTTAATTATCCTAATGTATTCACTACACATGGACTGTAGTGGCATTAAAGCAGATTTTAACTTTTGGTAAACCCTCAACCCTGTAGCTTCCTTATCTCAATATTAAACCTTCATGCTGACGAGATGATCCCCTTCTCTATTGGTAGCATGTGTTCTCAAGATACTCATGTTTGTTGTTGTATAATTTAATAAAGGGTCTATTTCAAGTTTAATTTAAGATATATTCATAAATGTAAATATATCTTAAATTAACACTACAATTTGATTCTGCAAACTGGAATAACCTGAGAAAACATACCATATGGCACAGAGTCAGCTTTATACAGGTTAGAAATATGTCTCTCAAAAATATACATGTACTTCCATATGTACAAAACTTACATATTCTATGTGTCTATTTGATAAACAACAGTAATTGAATTGTATACTTAGATTCGAGTTAGATTAATAATTGTTGCATGAACAGTGTAAACCTAAAACAAGGCCAAACACTGCCTCCAAGTGGTCAACAATTACATTTCACTTCTACCATGATGTTAACCAATTCCCTTTTCTTTCTTTTTTTCAAGGTAAACCTTTTTGTAAATCATATTTATCAATCCTTTGTGTGTATCCTCTCTCATCAGCATTATTCTCCTGATCCTGTCGTCGTGCTACCTGGCCTTCCGAGTGTGTAGTCTGGAACAGCAGCTATCCTTCCTCAGTAACCCAACACTGCCCCTTCGAGAAAGGTCAGGCTGCGTTTAATACAGACGGTACATCATGGCCTCTGCCAAGGAGGCGGTTTTTACCTGCAGAATGTCTGTCTTTTTAGGGGGAAAGGTCTGTTATGAGCCAAGGATAATATCCTTGGGTTAGGGTTAGGGTTTTGATGGTCATTAACTCTTAGTCATTAACTCTTAATCTTTGGTTGATAGGGGGTGACACTTCATCGTGTACATAACTAGGCAATTTCAGTAACTATAGATCAAAGATGAAATTATTGTAAACTTGATTGATCCTTCTCGGAGGTACGTGATCTACCGAGTGCCCTCTAGTTATTTACACTCTTACAAATAATCCCTGTTGATTTATTCAGCATTAATGAAATGTGAACATTTTATTTTTTCTGTATGTTTGTAATAAATGTGTTTTTTGTGTTTGTCTTGTCTAGGTAGCCACCGCTAACCGCTGCTGGGATTTGAGTGTCCCCTTCTGAACAGATACAAGACTAGCTAAGAGCCCAAATCAGCTCTAGTCACCACCAGCCGCTGCATATAAAGTAGCAATAATACTGTAACTTTAAACCAGCCGTTTAAAGGATAAATCCCACATTTGGATACATTCCTTTTTGTAAACTATGCAAATACACTGTCTATATGTCATTGAATACTGTAGGTTTACAGTAGATTATGACCGTACAACGTGAGCTGCTTGTCTCACTGCTGGTTGGATTTACCACGGGAGGAAACTGCATTTTAAGTAGGTCATCAAATGAGTAGTGTGGATTTTATAATGCCAAGCATGGCATAGGCAAAGGAGACTTGTGTTCACAATGGTAGATGCTCAATTTAAAATAGCTGGTGTCAACTATGAAAAATCAAGAACTTGGTAAAGATGCAGACTACTGTACTTTTGAGAAATACAGACTTTTTGGTGAACTATCAAGGTACACTCCTCGATTGCATTATAGCACACCCAGCTCACTGTTGAAATTCCTGCAAGAGTGTAGGTGGATGGGTTGAGCACGGTGTGAGTCTATGAGACCTGTAAGGGGGGAGGAGTAGAGAGGAATGCCAGCCACTCAGTACTCGGGTGCGGGAGGGGCATGCACTAACGTAGTTTCAAATTAAAACAACAACATATTTGTAATAATGGTCAAAACCACAGGGGTGATTCCAGATGGAGTAGCATCCTTGTAAGGACTGTTCTACTGGCCTTTAAAACCGAACAGTAACTGCTGTTACTACGCACTTTCAAAATATGAACACTGTTTCAAATATATGTATGTTAAGTTGAATCTTTTCTGTTCTTAGATATTATTGTGCTATTTATTAGGTACTTGAAGGAGTTGGTAGTAAGAGACCATGGAGAGTTACAGGACATTTACAGTAAACTGTGATATAATCATTAGACTACTGGTTTGTCTTCACTAATGTGAATGAGGCAGCAGCGTTTGTTGAACGATCTCATTTTTTTTCATACCAATGTTGATCTCTGTGGCACTAGATATTAGCCTCTATGTCAAAATATTTTGTGTGTTTGTTTATTTAATACATTTCAAATGAAGTAACACCAAAGACTGAAAGTAACTCAGTGATGATTTGTTCTGAGAGTACAAATGTGAGAAATAAATAAAGAGGTCTGTATATAAACAAGCAAGGGAGTATATGGAAAAGGACATAATTTAGCCCTATTTTTTTTAGTAGGCAAATCTTTGGACAAGTTTGTAGCACAATGCTAATCCATGTTTGTGAAACTCTTTTAATATTTGTCTAAATATAGAATTTTCATTGTGCCAAGTCAGATGATACATTTGTCTCCTGCAAGATAGCCAACCTTTTGTGAAAGTTATATGCCGTATATTCAGCATAGGTAATTAAACAAAAAACTGCAAACTTAAACGTTAAATGGACCGAAATATAGGTACAGAACATTCTGTTACGGAGTATTACTACTATTCAGCTTGATTCCATGGCATTAATGTTTAGCCTGTTGTCAAACACTGATTTGTATTTATATAACAGAGTCTGATACATTAGTTCAACTGTATAGAAACTATGTGATATTTCCAATAAATGAAAAGTTGTATTGATACAAATATGGTGAAATCTGTTGGTATGGACTTTACTAAGAACAAGGAAAACACTGACAGACATGGACTTGTAGTGTATGAAGTTAATGAATATATTGTTGTGGATTATTTTGATATGATCTTTTATGCAGTATTGGTTAGATACCTATTGTTTAGATATTTTTTCCACAATTAAGGGATTGTGCGAAATGCTTGTCCGCTTCATTAAAATATGTTCGTTTTATGTTTTGGTTTGACAGGGCTTATATTGACATCTAGCGACCAAACTTGGACATTGCATGTTAGCAATGTCCTCAAACAATATTGTAACTCTACATTCTATTATCTGCGTTGTAAGCTGCCAAATGTTACGAAATTATATTTGCGATGTAAAATTGTTTGTAAAGTTGATATGCTAATTAATCTAGATACAATGGCAACACAGATGATTGACAGGTAACATTAAATTCCCACACTGAAACGGGAATAACCAAAGAGGACGACACCTGCTTATGATAGTCAAGTGGTAATGACCCGACCCTGTCCCAAACTATGTGAGGAATTGAAGTTGCTAATTAGCTGAATACTGAGCTGACAGGCCTCTGTGACCACCAATGTTAAATAGCTAATTGAAGGTTTTATTTTCCAGTTAATTGACTTACAGGGGTACTGTTATAAGTGTAGACCAGTGTAATCTGTATTCATATTCAATTCATTGTATTGTCTTGTATCACCTTATTTGTTTCATATAAATACTTTTTAAGGCATTTTAAATAATGTAAACTACCTTCAGGCAGTGAAGGCAATGGCCAGCTTCCCTGTGTGTGTGTGTGTGTGTGTGTGTGCATATATGCATCTGGATTTGGGAGGTCGGTCAACTCTAGTTGTAGGGGGCAGCTCGAAGCAGATGGCCAGACAAGTTCCAGCCTAGCTCATACCTCCAGGGAGCCATATTGTCTGTTCTGGTATGCCCAACAGATGACCCCTGCTCTCACTGGTGTAATGGTGAATGCTGACTGAAAGTTATGGTAATGCAAATAGTCACTTAAAATCACCTCATAGTTTCCAGAACACATAGTCTCAGCAGTACAATAAATATGTGTCCATTTCTAGAAAGAACACATTGAATGCATTACAGAACAAAACAAAAGTTTGATTGAACTTTCTAATTAACAGAAAGATTTGATGACAATTGTTTTCCATGACAACATTTTTTTTAATTAATCAAAATGAATATACTTGGAGAGGAAATTTTAAAACAAAATGTTGCTCAAGTAGTCTACAGTATATTCACCATGGCACAAAGGTTAGAAGAAAGCTAATGTACTATATAAAGACCAATGAGAAATCACAATGAATAATGTGTGTTGGGCCTCAATTTATCTTTAATCAACACACATCACACACATTTCTTGAGCGTTAGATGGTAAGCCCATATAAATAGTAGAAGGTAAAGAGTTCAGACAGCACTCAAGCTGAACTATCCTCTGCTAACTGTACATTTTTACTTCTTTTCCCCTGCCTTCTCTTTCCTTTCTTCCTGCCTGTTTGTGCCCATCTGCTATTCATAAGCTCTTTGGATTCCTTCCTGTTCCCGCTGGCAATAACCAATTTAGTCTACCAGGCCCCGAGGACTGTGGCTCTATGTGAGTTGACGTGCTTGTTTTTGGCACTTTGGTTGACGTGTCCTTTATATGACACGACAAAATGATTTACAAAATGGAAACTTGTGAGGGGAAACAGAATAATACTACATCAAACTAGACTGATCTGTGGCTGTTACGCCTGACATACGCCAACAGTCATGCAGCTTCAGATTTAGATGGTTTCATAAGTCATGAATGTGGGCCTTATCCTCACATCATGAGGAGAATTAAATGAGGCGTGTGCCTCTTGCCTTTTATTTTTAGATCAGAATATCATGTTCTATGGGCCTACCTTAGACTTAGACAGGAGTGTACTAACATGCAAGCTAGAGCACACACCTGGAAACGGTGCTCTTCAGGATGTGGGCTATCTGTCTTCCTACTTCATGAAAGGATGTCCATTGTTCTAATTAAACTAATTTGCACACATGCCGGTGTAAACAGCTTAAATAACTTCAAGTTGGTTTCAGATGTCTGTGTTCCAACATACAAGCCTCCCTCAAACTGACATTAGGAGTCCAAAGACAGTAACAGGCTCAGTGTATGGGCATGTGTGGTTGCTGTGTGTGTGTGTATACAACTGAAACCCACTACAGCATATGCCTACGGTCGTCTTTGAGGAGTAAACGTGAACCACCTGGGGATACAGGAAAGGAGGCCTTGGAACAGGAGTAGGCTAACTTACTGTGCACATTTGGTCATAAATTACAATGGCTGCCTTTACTCCTATAGCGTGTTTAGGCTCAGGCAAAGTGGGGTTGGAAAGAGGTATGGTGTGACAGAGAACTATAGGCTGCTATGGGAGTGTTGTTCATACAGTGTAACTCAGGGTGCCAAAGTCTAGAGATGCTAATTTTGACCTCCTGTGTGATTTTCTGTATTTTAGTTTCTTTGCATTACTGGGAAGAATGGCTAGCTACACATAGACATGGTTCCTGTGGCTGAGAGGTGGTCTTAACTAATGCTGAGACCATAATGAAAACTAGGTATGAAGGAAGGCATCACAATGCCAGAGAGGCCCAAATATCTTAACCTAAACCGCACTACTGTTTGAGGTTGATTTATCTCTATTTAGGATATTCAGAACACATTACCCCTGCCTATCGTACTCATAGAACTACAAGATTATACTTAATGCAATATAACATGTATTCAAATAATAAAAAACCTTGATAGGCTCACAAAATATATGTAGGTAGAACGCTTTGATTCATTGTCACCATTGATAAATCGATCATTTAGCCTAAGCCCAAATCCCCCATCTTTCTTCTCTCTGTCTTACTAATGATGTGTACTGCCAGGGTGGCGGGTGCCCCAGCCCTGCGGTACTTAAAGAGGACAATAGTAAGCCTCAGTGGCTCACTATAGAGAAATATCACCATGGGATGTGGGAGAGCTCAGGATGCCAGGGTGGAATCGTTCCCAGCAGTGTAAATTTTAGAGCAGCATAGGGTCGTCAGTGGCAGTGCCCCAGCCAGACAGTGGCAGTGCCCTCTCTCTGCCAAACTCAAATGCATTGCTGGCATGGTTACTGGCCGAACCACATGTGGTCAATTTAGTTAATGAGAGCAAATCAGTCAAATAGATCATCTAACACTTCATGTAGAACATAGCTAAGCCATGAATGATGCATTGTATGTATAAGTACTAGCTAGGGACAGTATCTGAGCAGAGCAAAATGATTTTTAAGATTTGGAACATTTGTCTCAGATATCTATAGTTATACATTACAATTGCATTGGAAAATGCTCAAAACACTTTATTAGGCTGCAATACATCATACCATTTCTTTCCAAGCAGCAATACATTTACTGCTTTCATACAATATAAATACATACTATATATGAGTCCTTAGAGTTGAAGTTAATGCCGATAAATGCATTGAGTAAAGGTTAGATATTGAATCCAAATCTTCCTTATTGGTTCACAACTGTAGCCTGCATGTAATTGTACATACAATGTACAAGTATAAACTTGAGTGCATTTACTACACTAAACTAAATTTCATTTTTTAAATGAATAAAAACTATTATTAAACAATTATGAAAACTGCTACAAAATAAAAACTATCATGAACATTCTCAGTCAGTTCTAGTTAATATAAAATGACCCTGGGTGATAATCTATGTAAACATTTTCACATTCGCTTTGAAAGGAAAGAGAAAATATGTAAATTCAAGTTTCTGCCTCATTTTAAATTAGCTTATGTATTCTAATCCATACTTAATGTGTACATTCCACCAATAGGCATGCTGCTGTCCACCTTATTTTCAAACGCAAGTGTGTGCAGTGTGTGGGGATTTTCGGTTGGGAGAAAAGACATTTATTGATTAACATCATAATACTTAATACTTCCTCATCACACTGTTGCATTATTCATGCAGACCTGTTTTTAGGGTGTATTATATATTATACTAAATAATAAAATAGTTGCCATACTTCTGCATTCAAAAATAGGATGGATACTGTCATATTATATGAATTCACAAACATGACACCAAATATTTGTATGAATCCTGAAAGATTTGTAGCATTGCTTTATATTCATAATATTTTTTTTTATAAAAGGACTATGAAATTGTGGAGTGCATTCACAGGCTCCAGGCGGAGATATTGTTCTGCATATAGTAAAGCTAAGTGGTGAAAGAAGAAGAGAGCAGCGGGGTCAATCTTTGGCCAGTCTCTTGATCAACCTGTGCCATTCAGATCTCTTTTGGGTGACGTAGGCCGGGGTGATGGTTTGCACAGAAAGGCGTGGGGAGCCCTCCACCCTGATCTCCTCACACAAGGACTCAGCATTACAGATTACATACATACCACAGTCATAGCTGTTCTGCTGTGACGGGCAAGGCTCTTCTACAAAGATCACTTTCCCCTGAGCGCCCAGGAAAGGCTCTAACTTCCTAGCGATGCGTCTTGCGTGACACGAATTACAGCCATTTTGAGAGTCATAGTGGGCAAAGTGGGCAGTGTTGTGGTGGTACACCAGCAGGCTCCAGTGTGAGCCGCCAGCAGTCTGGTTAGAGTTGTCATTGACAGCGAGGAAGACCCAACAGCGGGAAGCCAGATCTAGTGGCTCAAGGAACAGGGCTAACTCCTCTGGGCAGGAAGCGCACTTAATAAACTGGGTGACCTCTGGGCTGATGAAGATAATGGTTTCACCCAGGCTTTTAAATCTCTCATTGGCAAAGTATTCAAAGGCAAAGCCAATGATCTGGTCATTGAGCCAGTGAGGTCCCTCTAATAAGGCCACATCAGAGCGTCGCAGGAGGCTGTCCTGGTAACTGATCACTACAGGATCCATTCTCCAAGATGGGCTCAGTCTAAAAGACAGAGTAAAAATTAAGTATAGTTTTAAAAAAAGGTTGGCATAAACATATAAAATTATGCTGATACAGTAGGCCATTACCAATTTTAATATACTAATATCGCTAGGGGATTTATTATAATAATCTTAATTTGGATTTTCCTCATTGAGCTAAATTAGACAAAGTAGGCTAAGAATGATTAATAGGAGTAGGACATATATTACTTAAAGATACACTTATTATAGACATTATAGCGTCCCATTGTCAAATTTCTGCCAACTCATTGTTGATGTTTGAAACTGGGCAGCGGTAGGGTAGAGACCGATGACAACTGTGGGAGAAGAGTATAGAGGAATGCCACCCACGCAGCATTGTGGTGCAGGACGAGCATGCACTCTTGGGAGTTTCAAATCAAATCAACAACGTTTTTGTAAGGCTGGGTCCAACCACTAGGGTAATTTCATACACAAATCAAGGAGTGTCCCTTAAAATCCCGCAATGTCACTGCAGATTATGACTACTGCAATGCGTTTTGCCAGTAATAGCTTTTGCTATTACAGACGTAACAGCTTTTGCTATTACAGACGTAACAGCTTTTGCTATTACAGACGTAACAGTACAGTAACGTTAGATTCCAACGACAAAGGCGTACAAATCGAACTTAACATATATACACACGGTATTATTGGCTTGCAAAATATGTCCTGTTTTGCCCATACCAAATCAATCGTTATGCTAAATTAAATATCACATACTGTACCTTACAAGACAAATTCAACCAACCATCCGATACAAATTAATAGATCTCCCTCATTGCAGCGTAAAACGTAAACTGCTCTACCACGAATCGTCAAATTTTGCGACAGTAGTGCACGAGCGGTGGGCGTTTCCAATTGCCATGGAGGTGATTCGCTATCTGCACACTAACCAATGATAAGAATTTGCTGCAAAATCCTTTTACTAATGGTTACGGTCCATCCGGGTACCTGCATCTTTGTATAAGTTGTCAAGTCTTGCCATCTTAATGTTAAAAAACAGCCGGTGTAACCACAAGAATAATTCAACATGTGACAACATAATAAATTAGTAAATATATGGGTTGCTTTGAGTTAAAATTTGCCGTTTAAAAAACTACGTGCACCCCAGTCGCAAGTGTTATAGTTTACAACTTCCTGTTTTGTCTCCGTGTTGTGTGAATCTCGCTCAGTTTTCTCCCCGCCCATGCGTACCGTGAACGCGCACAGAGCGAATGTGAGTGGCCGCACTGATTAGCAAGGCAAAAGAGACTGGAGTTTTCACAGAACGTCACCGAGCGGAGGATGTTTTTAATAATTTTAAACAGGGCATAAGATTGGAAAAATTATGTAACTGTTCTGCGTGGCTCTGAGGTTCCATGTTTTGTTCAGAGAAGAGCGTTGTGATAGAAGAGACAAGAAAACTATTTATTCTTTTGGAATACAGGGATTTAAAGAGACTTTGCATCTGTCTGTCTGCTAAAACCAGTTTGCAACGAGAGGTCCCCAGCGTTCGTCCTACTCAAAATATTGTTCAAGACCCAAATATTTAGGTAAGAGCATGGTTTCAGTAATAGACCCTCCAGTGAGTCAGACCCTGGTTTGGGGACTGTCCCACACAGCCGAAGCGGATTTGCGATGGAAATAGCGATTGAACTGTTGTGTTACTTTTTCATTGCACGGATTTATTTTCTTCTTTCATTGCTCAAGGATCTTACAATCTGTCAAGCCTATGATGTAAGGCTTCCCTCAATTATCGCGTAGCATGCATGTTTATGGATGTGCAGTGTGAATATCTACAAAGTTGATGTTTCTGTTAGGTGACATTTCATTTCAGTTGGGCCAGTTCACAGTGAAGCTACACAAAACGTTTTATTTGAAATCACTGCTCTGCTATACAATATTATGTCACTTTCTGGTGCAGGATTGGTTTTAATCTATAATGTATTGATGTATTCAATTGGGTCACAACACAAGCAAGGAGATACTTTTATATTTATATTATTTTATATATAAGAACGTGTCAAAACTGCTTATAATGCCATGAAGGCACTACAGACTAATGCAGGGCTAATGTAGTATAGAAGCTGCTGAATCATAGGGCCTGCATCAGGCATTTAGTTTGGACTATCCCAGGGGCAAGAACTACACAACTCAACACCAGACATCACACCATCTCTCTCATATATTATTGAGGAATTTAGTAAAGTGGCGGTTTGAACTGTATAATTTGACCTCTCCATTGTGTGGATTATCCAGTCCTAACATTGTCTTTATGAACAGTATAATCATGGTTAGCAAGTTTAACAAGTACCAGAACATTCTAAATGACTGAAATATGACAGGGTAATAAGTTTACATTGGGAATGGGAATGAGGGAAGTTAAAGAAATTAACCATTTTCTTTCACGTTGCTGTGAAGTCTTCCTGAGAACACGTAACAGGTGAAAATAGTGAAGTGGGTCTGTCCCATTGGAATGTGTGGTCTGAGAAGACACAGCTGCCAGTGTAGCATGGGAGACAGTCCCAGCCAAGACATCGGCAACTGGTCATTTCTGCCATTTGATACCCCACAGATCCTCTGTCCGCTATTTCCAAATGACAGGGCTTCATTTGTATCCCACCAGGTTGTAGTGGAAACACTACAGTGGGCTCTTTTTAAATGAAAAAGTAAATGCAAAAAATTGGGAATTACTGTATAATCCGTCATAGTAAAGCCTTTGTATTACTGTATGTACCTAGACACTCACCAAGATTCAGAAAGGCAAAAAACATGCACTTAAACAGGTGAGGCTACAGTTAGGAGTATTAAATCTTAAAAGGCTAATTCACAAAAGAAAATGTGCAGCACATGGAGGCTTGAATATACTGTATATATTTAAAAAAAATTAATAGGCATACTTTTTTTTATCTTTTTTACTATAATAAAAGCCTATTTAAGTATGTTGTTCACTGCTTTGGGTGTGCTTCAGAGTACACCTATCCTTCCGTAGACACATAAGGCCGTTTACTGCGTAGGCCTAGCTATGTAAAAAGGGGAGGGGGCATTATTAACCATTATGCATTGAAGTATGTCCAAGTCAGCCCAGCTTACGCTAGACGGCAACATCACTCTGTACTCTGAAAGGCTCACTCGTGAAATTTACATGAGTAAAGATTACCCTTATTTTATAAATAGCCTACTAGGTTCTTTGACAATAAAAATGTATTCACCCCTTTGAAGGGTTAGTCTGCCTCTTGTACTGTATTTCAGAGTATAATAAAAAACAAAAAAAACAATTAGGAAAACAAGCCCTGAGTGATAAATCCCATTTAATAGCTATACCTTGGGTGTTTTTGGTGCAAGTTTGGTAATACATATTGTGGGGTTAAGCATAAAGAAAATATGCTTCTTAGTTTGTTTGTTCATCCAAATACTCCTGAAAAGAAACAGTCTATGTGAATACCTGTAAACAACAAAAAAAGACTAACTGTTTTTATTTTTTCCAAAGGAATGTTTGTTTTTATAGTGGGAGAGGTCTGTTCCTGCTCTGGGTCCTGAATAATAACAAACGAGGAAAAACAATATTTATATCGGATCATGACATGAAGCTATTATTAATATACATACTGGATCTGGATCAAAATAATGCAAACAGAAGAATGCATGACACAGTGACCCTTCAGCCACACCTGGCATGTCATATCTCTTGAAGTTCATTCACTGGTACTGTAATCAGTGGAACAATCCTCTGTCCTGCCGCCAGCAGGGTGAATGCAGACAAGGATGGTTAGTGTTCTACAACCTTACTTGATCTCAACATGAGAGTGACCCCCGCATCAGTCCCTGAGGTGCTAGCCTCCTAACTTGATTAACATTGGGCCTGTTTCTCGCGGAGGGTGGGGTTGGGCACAGGTCCCGTGCTGTGCACTGGCATGGCCAGGGTGTCCTGATTGAATAGTGTTGGGGAGGAATTATGGGGTTGTATGGTGATTGCCATGGACATGACATGAAGTCATTAAAGAGGAACCTGCTTGTGTTATACTGCACAAAGCCCTCCTTTCTTTGCCTGCCCATTATATAAGGGAGGCTTTGGCCTCAAAGGCTCTGCTTCCCTGCGTTTTGCATTTCCTCTCATTAGCTCTGTGGTGCTACAAACAGTGCTCAGAGCTTTGATGGAGAGGGAAGGTGCATTGTATTGTCGTTTTCCATTTCCATTTTGAATCATTTGTTCTTACCACAGTCTACCTGGCATGGCATGTCTTGTCAACAAACAATAGTCATTTTTTTGGGATCGTTTCAAGCTCCTGTCAAACCACTCCTATAGCAAATTGTACCCCCCCATTGTTTTGCTTCGGACAGTGAAGTAGGTTGAGGCCATGTATTTATGTCCCTTATTGCAGAGAAACCCCTGTGGTGATTCAGTGTATGCTTGAATAATCACAGGAAACTGAAGGGTATGCAGTGAAAGTGTTTTCTAGGAAAACAGATCTTAAGTTAAGACTGTAATCCACCAAGCCAACAGTGGTTGGGGGTGAAGTATTCATTAAATATCATAAGGCAAAATAACTATCAATTGGTCAGAGGCCTAAAATATGACTCATAATGAGCTTGACTGGGTGTAGAATCCATTTTACTTCCACTTTAAACATACTAACAGTCAAACAATACACTGCCAATACGCTGACAAAAGCACCCACCTGGCATTTAATGCTTTTGATAAGTGTAAACCATAGGGCTGATGACATAACTGTTCACTAGCCTGTTTTTGTCGTCTGGCAACTCTCCCCGGGAGGATACTGCCATGGCAGCAGCTGCTGGTCAGTACTATTTAGTTTGGTAGCTTACAGATACTGTATAACATTAACATACAGCTCAAATGTACATATGATGCTGAGTAGATTCCAATGACCTCATCTACCGCATAATATTGGTTGAGGAGCATCAAAGACAACATGGTTTGTTTGTAATTATTGGTGTGGTGTGTGTGTGTGTGTGTGTTGTGACACAGCTGGGACAATATACTGTGGCCCCCTGTAGCCATATGGCACACGCAGGGCAGGGCCCGTAGCTAATCCCTAGGCATGTGCTGTTGTGTAATGGGACAATACTAACCATTTTCACGGGAGTGCTACTGTTGAACCGCTCTAACCAGACAGTGCCAGTAATAGTAAACTGCGTCCCCAACATTAGGTGTAGATACTGTACATAGCATATTGGCTAACTAGCCCTTCTACATTGAACGTTTTACGCACATTTGACGCACATTTCTGTGGCTAGAACCTAGAACACACTTCAGAGGTCTATATTTTGGGTGAGAATGTAAATATGAGAAATAGTAAATGCACTAGACTACTGACTTTAAAGCACTTAGCATAGGAATTCCTAGGGTGTACAGTAGTCTGTATAGTGTCAAAGAAAGAATGAGGCAAAAGGGGAGGGAAGATGGATAGTAATGGTAAACTGACATTAACCAGACTGTATCTGATAAGGTTGGCTGAAATGCTCCCTGTCTCTCCCCCAACATAAAATGGTGAGGTTAGAGTTGGAAGGCTCCATCTAGCTAAGCTATCTTATCAAGAGGAAACTGTGCTGTAAAGTTCTGTACTGTATCTGGGTTTAGCTTGGCTCTACACTTTGCTCTCAGCTTTTTACATACAGTATGCTAACTGAAATTGTACCACTTATGCATTTTGTTAGTGTCATGTGTGACGCTATCTCTATTCTTCTAATCTGATCTGTCTAGTAAACCAAGCACCCTTTAATGACCTATTTGACACGTATTATCAGGTATCAGGTGACGCAATACACTGAATAATTAGTCGCAGGTGTAGGCCTATGACAAATTTGGATTATTATTAGCCTTGAGACAGTTGCAAAATATATATAAATGGTTTTCAAGCAAAATAGTGTACCATATTGAAAGTTATCGAAACCGATTGAACACCACTAGCAGATTCCTGGGCAAGGCAGTGTTTTAACTCTAACAAAAACTGAAAAGCAGCCCTTTTCATAATAAGAAGGTGTTTAAACTGTGTCCATCACTATGCAAGGAGTGGTTATAGGGTTGCTTGACTTTCTGCACTGACTCAGCTTAACAGTCTGTTAGGCTCTGAGTAATTGTGGCCAGAAAGTCTGGAGGACATAAGGAGCTCCCTATTGTCCCTCCACTAAGCTTTAGTCCTTCATTCTGTCTCAATGAGCCTCTTAGCAACCCTGCTTAGTAAATATTTCTACTCTTGTGTAGTTGCATGAGTTGGACTGTTGCTGTCAAGCCAAGATTCAAGATAGGTTTTGTACTGTACCCTACTCTACTCAGCAGTTTTGCTGAGTCTGTGTTTAAGGGAATAAAACTGTGAGCTGGTTTCTAAAATGACAATTTTGATCCATTCATCTGATTGAAAGCATTATTTTTGTTGGTGCAAAGTGGACTAAGCTGTTTTGTTCTAGCTGCAAGTCCAGGTCACTTATAACAATCCTGAATCTGAAGCTTGGTGTTGGAGTACTTCAGTAAAAACCATGTTGCCTACTTTGTTGTTTCAGCATTTTTTACTGAAACATGATAGATTCTTTGCATGCTTGGAACAATGTAGCAAGTTAGACCGAGCAATCACCCATTCCAGTCTATCTGATGTCAAAGATGAGTTCAATGCAGTCACCTCCATTTATCTCAATGAAGCCCGCAACCAAAGTTGCTTGGTCATCATCACTGCAGAGCTTGCTGTCTCTCCATCTGCAGTACTCTTCTCCGACTGCAGCACACGGCTCAGATTTCAAAAGCCTGCGGTCAGCAAAAGGCAGACAGACAGCGATCGGCCCCCAGCCTCAGAGGAGCTTGAGACAGCCTCCGAAAACTGCCCTGTAATTACGGGTCATGTTTTTTTCCTAATGTGTTAACCAGATGCTCACAACACTGCATGTTATTTAGTCCTGAATTTGCACGTGACGGCCCTTCAGTGGCCAAGGCCTTCTCTGTTCTGTACTGTACATGAAATCATGGTTGTTTGTCTAATCCTGATTCTTCTTTTGAACTTCAATCATGTCGTATTTATTGGTTCATAATTAGGATGCGTGGATCTTGAATGATCCTTTTTGAAGTCCGGATCAAAGGATGCCTCAAGAAAATGCATATACATTCCTAATCAGAGAACATCAGTCAGTCTTTTTTGTTTTCCACTGTAGCAGTGTGCTGGATGTTCTCAGTGCTCCAAATCACATCTTCTATTGATTTGTGTAAAATGATATTAGTGGACCACCAGGGAGAATTATACTCCTTTTGCAGATACCATATCACTAGTCTGAAACCAGCGGGAACTCTTAGGCCTATCTACTAAAATAGTCCTTAGGAAGAAACAACTGAAACAATGATATAGTCTATGAGAGAAAGGTACTGATTGTTTACTGGTAGGAAAAAGAAGCTGTTTTTCTACATTTAGATACTTTGACAATGCACCTTCACCATTTCTTTTTAAAACCCTTGTGCCTCCTTGAGGATATTTCTTCACACTATAAAACTCCTTAGTTACTCTGTCATTTCCTGTAGCCATCTATCACTGCTAGCCTCTCACACTTGTGTTACATGGTAGTTATCTCTGAAATGGTTCTGAGTGATAATTCACCAAAGGTGTTGAATGCCCTCAAGGGAGGAATCTTTCCTCCTCCACACACCAATCGTCTGACAGCTAATGTGATCAAACTTAACATGGTAAATCGTACGTTATGATGATGAACTTGTTTATGTAGCCTCTGGCTGAAAACTCAATGTGATTGTGTTGATAACACTGGCCTGGCGGTACGTTTTACTAACAGCAACAACTGTTGATATATTTGTGCCCATTAGTAGGCAGCTATGGTCGTCAGCAGGTTATTAGAGAGAATCTTGGCACTCTGTGCAAGAGGAGAACCTGGCATTTTGTGTGTGTGTGTGTGTGCACTTCCTGGCTCCTATTCCAGTATGTGAACATTTTGCTGTACACCTTTTGAAGCTGGTCTTATATTTGTGTAAGCCTAGCCTACATGCATGCGGATAGGGTGGCGGTATTTGCTCAAAGCATTCCTGCCTGACCCCCGAGCCCTGACTGCATCTCAGTGCTGCCTTGCTCCGGGGCCAAGCAGACTTGGACATGATGGCTTCCCATTCTGAGAGGGAAATGGAGTGTCACTGATACCTCCTAGAGTCTCACTATACTCCTCAGTGCCCCCTACCCCCCACAACTCTTTCATCTGTCCTCCCTGCCTATGACGACCTATCCCAGCTGCTGCTACAGTACATACTGACCATGTATGTCAGAGGAAGGATTTCTAACTTTGGATGCCTAGACTTTGACTTGTGTTAGTCTTCAGTTAAGACCCTATCGCAGCAAGGTACAGTATATACATACATTGTCATATTGCCCAGCACTCCACGCCACTGCTCTCTACTCCTCCCCCTACAGCACTCCTAGACTTGAGCCCTTCTCTACCCCTCCCCACACACACATTTACGGTATAATTACTAGAAGCGGTTTCCTAAGATCTCGTATAACTTCTGCCGCTGATAACGGTAACACTATTAGCTCTCACCTGGTTAATTTTATGACATTTGGTACCGATTAACTATTAATCCCAGCTTACTTGGCTATCTCTGTCTGAAAAGGAGTTATGAGGTGGAGCTATAAGGAAGCACAGCAATAAAATATTATTACCTTGAATAGAATCAGACTATAGGAAAAAAATTAATTGAGGAACAATACCAGACATTGTATCTTGACATCCATTTTTTCAAATCAGCCAGTTTAAATTGGTGGTTTAACAACTTAATATGATTTTGAATGAATTTAATTAAATTTAATGAATGTTAATCATCAGTACTTCATCAAAATATAAGGGTGTTTAAAAAAAGAAACGCATTTAGTGACTCTTTAAGTTCATAAAACGGTTTGCTTAAGATAAGATAACTATTTATTGATCCCGTGGGGGGGCAGGCAGCCCAAGTAAAGCTGACAATGATGCCCCCTCGTCCTAATATGGGCAAGTACAATAGCCAGGGTGCTACACTGATGAATCTTTAATATATTCTTTATGATTAAGAATACAGAAACTCTTTGAAAATCTACTCCAAACCGAGCTTCCTTGAGTAGCCTCCTAAGTAGCGACAAACAGTAGGCCTATGTCATATTGAAAGATTATATTGTCCTCTTTGATAGACAATAACATAGACAGGACCCAACAATGCCATGATGGTGTTGTTATAGAGAACCCCCTGAGCTTCACTTCCTGTTTAACCCAACGTCGGGGTCAATGTCCAGGGAGTGGACACAGGAAGAACAGGTCTCCATGGCAACCATAGAGGAGTGGTTCTGTTTAAGCTCGGTGTCTCCACCATTCTTTTCCATATGAACCTCAACAAGGATTTAATAATAGCTTCAGCGGAGTGGCCTGCGTCAGAGCTTACTGGCACGACAAAGTCCAGTTTGATAATTGGGTCCTAATCCTATAGGTCTCAATATAAACCTGAATCCATATTCTTACTCTTATCCTTCTATTTAGTCTAATGTCAGGCCACAAATTAATGGCCCGTTTCCTTCATGAAAGACACAAATTTCTGTTTAAACCTGTGTCCATAGTTAATATTGACTTTTGAAAGGGCTGTATTGAACTACCACAGAATGACGATTCATTTTAAACTTTTTCTTACCTGCCTGTCAGCTTTTACGTTAAAAGTTTTGCCACACCTGTAATAGTGCTATTTAACTGGGTGTAGCCTACTCCAATCGTCATATTTTAATAATGACCTATTTAAATAAAATACTAGTTACCAGCTGCTACAGTGATAGCAAACATGGGAGCTCTGGTATTATGTGACACTGGTGTTACAATCAACCTTAAGTAATAATATTGAACTGTCAACTGTGAAGTCTGTCAAGAAATGTTAAGAAGCTGATATGAAACTGTAAAAGAGAGAAGGTAGCATACAGAGAGGACAAATGGACTCAAAGACTGGGAGTTTCAAAGACTGACGATAACATTCAGCAGAAACTAGGAACGGCAATAGTTACATCCAGGGTGTTTTTTGTACAGTGTTGGTTCATGTCCTTGACACTCACGCAGGATACTGTGTAACCACTGGCAGTCCTGTTTATTCACCTCTCATCTTTAGGCAATAACAATTATAGTTCTAGTACTTGACAATTACAGTTAGTTGTTCCTTACTTGTTGCTTGTTCCTTACTTGTCAAAGATGGTTTCTTAATTTAGCTATGATACATGGACTGTTCTTCCAAAAAATATGATAGTCACGTTCTCGCACATGCAACCTCATATTTTCATGGCGGGGCCCCAGTTATGCCACCTCTCAGCGCAAAATGGAATGTGGCGGGAGCTTTTGCTGGCCTAGTGCTTCACGAGAATGACCAGCCTTAATTAGCTACTGCTGTGCGTGTGCACAGACAGGCCTTCAGTGGTTTTTAATTATAGTGTGGACTGCGACTCGAGCAGGAACCTGTTCCAGCCTGGTCCCAGCCTCACTGACCCAGGTGTGTACGCTGTTAAAACCCGTCAGTCAATTAATCAAACACAAGTTGTTGTTTTTCTTCTGTTCTTTTTCTATGCTTTTTTGCTTTTTATATTATTATTGAATATATTATTTATTCAATCTTAGAGAATTCCCAATTTATATACTCTGTTTTACGATTGTTATCAGCTTTATTTTGAACTATGTACATGTTTTGGCCTGCAACACTCTGACACTGTCTTATTTAAAGGTAGTGCCAGGTAGTGTCAAATAATAATTAGCAAGTAGCTTATCTTGTTCTCGTACAATATCTAAATAATAAATGCTCTTGGGTTTGTCATTCAGTTCGCTGGCAGACGACTAGGGACACATCAACGTCGCTTTTATGGGCCTCTCACAATAAGCAACTGAGTAGGCGTGTTGACTAGTTACTCTGAGGATTACCATTGGAGTTCATGTTTACAATGTATCCAGTTCTCCTTTTAGTCTTAGGTCTGTCTCCCCAACAAGACAGAATGTGGGGTACCACTTGGCACCCCAGTCCATTTTTAGCGAGTCATAGGATCAGAGTGAGGTTTGAGTTGCTGTTGGTAACCTACAATGTTGTTCCTGGGTCGGCGTACCGCTAATGTGGGGTGGAGGTGGTGATTGGTGCTCCGACTGGGCCAACGACCAAAAAGGAGGTGTATTTACACTTCAAATGGAGCAACCGGCGGCCAGAATTTCAGTTCTGTGAAGGAAACTGATGGAAGAAATTGGATATTAGGGAGGATGTTGAGCTAAAGTATATGACTAAGGAGTGGCAGCGATGACGGAGAGGTGGAGGAGGGAGAAGGATGGATGGGGAGCATAGAAGAGGTGGATTGGTGTCTCTGTCCACTACGTATGGTTGTGGGGGAGGCTGGCGGGCCACTGGCTGTGGGCACATCACCCAGGAATCTCATGCGTCTTCTTTCCCCATTTCACACTCTCCTGTCCTGTCATATCAGCCCTGCTCTTTCTCTTGCTCTCCCTCAACTCAGATTTCAAGAAAGCTGCCTCCTCTTTGCAGTTCTCTCTCTCTCTCTCTCATATACACTATGTTTTTGCTATAACTGCCAAGTTCTACACATCAGTAGCCTTTTTCTGGCTATTGTAAATAAGCAATGGATTAGAATGGTGGTAGAAAATGCAGTCTATATGCAATTTGAGTAAGCTGGCTTAATGAGGGAGAAACATAATGCTGTATTTCAGAGTTACTAGAATGAATGCAATGCTACTTTTCAAAACATGTGTCTGAGACCAGATTTCAATTGGTAAATAGTGTTTCTATTTATACTGTATATCGTATCTCCCCTGCTGTATCTATCCATGAAAGATAAACAATATAGTTCCCTTTTGTCCAACAATGCTGCTCAGAATGTTCCACGTCTGACTGGGCGGCACTGTACTGCCTTTCATCTCACTTAATTCCTCAGTGGTTGTTAACAAGTCGTACTTTTGACAACAAATAATTGTTGTATTCATTTAGCAAATATTTAAAGTTTGAATTTCTTTGTGAGGTGTTTTTTTTCCCCATCTATCTTCATCAGGCTTCGTCAAGGAATGATCTTCTCTGTTCTTTTTGTTTCAGTGGTATTTAATCGCATTTCAGATAATCCTTATCATACTGTCATCATCATGACTGTCTTTTTCATTACTATAAAGAAGTAATTTCCAAACATATATCTACTTAGAAAAGACTATGGGCCTCTCAAAAATTACACATTTGAACCTGTTAATGCCATAGGTGTTTCCATAACGATTTCTAATCTCTGTACTACACCACCACTGTATGTTCAGCTCAGAAGAGAGGGGGCGGATCTGCACAACCTCACAACCTCAAAACCAGCAAGTTATTGAACAGTTGACGCCATGTCAGCGTTCTGCAGTGACAGTAACTCTTAGGTGCATTAGGCAACTTATCAAGAAATTATCAAGAATATTAGTCTGGCAGGCTCCACTATTTGTTCTGCTCTACTCATCATTCTGGAAACTCTCTATTCCAATCAGGCTACTACAAGAATGAGGGAAAATGTGAGTGCAACCAGCGACAACAGCAGATCAGCAGTGTTCAATGCTCAAACTCTGCAAGCCAAAGAGCTACATTGTTGCCCATAAAACTAATAAAAGGAGTGACTAAGCTATTGCTTTGATCAGCGTCATATATCATTGTGACAAACATGATTATTGTATTGTTTCCTGAAATTACTTAATGAACTGACAGCGAGGACCAATGGTAGCCCACACAACTGCAATTCCAGCCAAGTCTGCCTGAAAGTCAGTACATTAATACTCTCTAGCAGGCATGGTTGTGATTGGTAGGGACATGTAGCTAAGGCCTTCTTGTATCTGATACTGTACTCCATTTCAAGGTTTGCTCTTTCAAGGTTGCTTGATTCTCCGAATTGGCTTACAGTGCACCTTCATACGACCTTGTAATGTTGTGTAATTTTCCCCATATAACACTATAGACATGTCATTACTGCTCGCATCGGCAGAACCTTCCGGATCTAAATTAAAAATGTTAATAGGAGCACAGAATGGTGTTTTTCTTATTGTTTCATTTTGGGTTGCGCCAGTGCTCACGTTAAGTTGTGTGAAAATAAACGAACCATTGGTGCGGTTCGTTTGAATAGGTGTGACTCGGGTGCGCACCAAAACGGACCAAACAAGCGTACTGAGACCTCCTAGAAGAGGTGGCGGTTCATTTGTGGTGAGAACGTGATCCGACCACGATCCGACCCAACTGCTGGAAGAACTGCGCATTTTTGGACTAAACCAGTTGCTGTAGTCAGCTACGCTGTGCATTATGGGAGCCCCATAGAAATTTGGCATGATGACCAAAATAGGTCCCAACACACAAGAACAGCAAAATCTTTGCATTGTTTAGCAAACAGCTCAGGGAAAGGGGGTTTCCTAGATCTGTAGAACAAATTCACATCTGGCCAATGAGTGATGTGAATGTTGTCACGTGACATTGGGTCCGTTTCACCAACTCCTCAATTGATTCGGACCAGAGCAAACATTGTGGTGTGAAAAGGGACCGAAACGTCTGATTTTTGCCCTTGGTCTGGACCAAATGAACCGAACTACAGGTGTGAAAGCGCCCTTAAATATGTAAAGATTTTATTTCTTCAGTTTCCCACAGGAAACTAGTCCTGCAAACTGAAACAGTGTGCAGGATTGTCCCTGCAGTTGTCCCATGTTTCGGAGCAATTATATGCCAGACAAAACAAATCAAAGCACATACCTCTGCAAACTGCTGTGGTATTCATTTGCACATGTTCGTTTATGACTGGTGGTAGGCAACGGTATGTCTTTTATGTCTATGTGCAATTATTTTCTTCTGTGGCAGCGAGGGGGATGGAACCTGTTGAAGTATAAAGTGGTATTTTCCCCTTTAAGACAACGTTGCTGCAAAGTATTTATGCTAGGCGACAGGCTTGCGTGCACATGTTTTAAATTAAGTAACGTAAATTAAGTAAATAGAAGTACTAAAAAATTATTAAAGTTCCACAGCCTACAGCCAAATGTCCAAAAACATTGAAGGATGTCATGCAATGGCCGGGCTCACACAGGCTTGAAAGATCTGATATAGAAACAAAGCAGGATTTTGCAGCTGATTAAAATCCTTAAAATCAATTCTGTAATTTAGTCAGCCAATCGGGAGCCTGTGACTTGCAGTATAACCATACGAAAAGTTCTAGCCTATATGAATGTTGACATTCCAGTACTAACACACCTGAAATAAAATGTACTTTCACACTCCCGCAGGCTTAAGAGACCATATCATATGGCGCCTTTACCAAATTCTTAGCTGTCAGTACTTTGCTGGCAATAGAGGAAATACATTTCCTTCCAAAAAGATGACTTCACAAGTTCACATCCGAGAAAACTGAACCAACTCGATAATTTAGTCTATAACAATGACAGACATTGAAGTGTCTGACTCACAGCTGAACCCCTCCTTAGTGTCTTTCTAAATGAACCTCTGTAGTGACACCTCTCAAATAGAATACAAAGCACAGTTTACAAGGTAATTTTCTTAGAATGAATGGATTAATGCTACACGTATGAACTGAGCATGATTTCAGGGTGCGGTATGTATTTTAAGTCACTGATCTCTCCAGTGCATCTGATATACAGCACGTATCCTGGAACTTTGTTGCATGGGTCAAGTCAAAGTCAAAGGGCTCTATTTTCCGGACAGAGCAAGGCCAATGGTAGCGCTAACGCAGACGTAATGACAATTTCGTTAAACGCAAGGTGGTTTTTCCTTCTGCTGGGCAAGTTTGCTAATTTTCCGGCACACCATGACATCACTTGCGCCGTAATGGATGTGGGGGTGCAGTAGAGGGTGTAATAGTCAAAATCAGGTGGTGCAGCACTAGTTTGGTGTAGAATGAAACCAAATTGGCCAGGAAACTAGGGCCCGATGTGTTTTATTGTTATGTGTACAGTACAACACAGGGTCATCCTGGACAATGAAATTCATATGACTGGGGCAAGGTTGGCTAAGTAGACATTAAGTAATTAGAGCACACTAAGGTATTAAAAAGATAAAATAAAGTACTATGAATGTAAGAATGTGAGTAGTCGGTAACAGATCTTGGTTATAGTACAGCAGTGCGATTGATATAGAATATATGTTAGAATATGGGTGAATAAAGTGACCAGGGTGCTTATATACAGTACATAGAATAAATATACAACACATAACAATACACTACAATATGCAGAACAATACAATAACCGGATGTAAACAGGAGTGTTCTGATCATAGGGTCATATCTGATGATTAATAATTTAGGAGCCTGATGGCTTGTGCCCGGGTTGCTACGGTAACGTCTGCCAGACGCTATGGTAAACAGACTAGGGCTTGGGTGACTGGAGTCTCTTTCTTAAGGCCGGTGTATGGTAGGTGTGTTGGCACAGTGGCACTTGAGCTGTGTCATCAGGGAGTGCAGGAGGGTGCTAGGTAGTTAGCCCTGGGAGGCTCTGGTGCTTAGGGTTAGTGTAGAGGAGTTTAGGTCACCGATTCTCACTGATTGTTGTGGGTGTGCCCAGACACTTTTTTGAAGTTTACTCAATTTAATCAAATGTTGTAGGCCGGGAGATAAACCCAGCTTTGCGTTTAACCTGAGATCATTATCTGACTTTGGATCTATGTTAAAGGGCCACCCACACTTTACAACACCCCTGTCTGATGCCTACCACACTAAAAATGTCAGGTGTCATATCTCAGGTGACTGAGTTTAAGTGATTTGTGACGGTTTGCAGCTCAGATTGATAAGGGTATTTTGTTGAAGGGAGAACTTGCATCAAAGCACAGGTTTCCATGTCAGATGCTCCACCTGTTAGGTTAGTGGCTTTAGGGTGACCAAGAGACCAAGATGTTTCCTGCTGCTGAGCTCAGGCTGACAGGTTGTTTCTAATCTCCCACATCAAGACTCTTCGACCTGAGTTAGAACACACAGGCTGCACAGGTAAAAATGACATCATCCCCCAGATATCCCGTCTTATTCCTCTTGTGTTTCGCTGCTCTTGGCGTTGAGGTGGCAGAGTTAAGTTCCTTCAAGGATCAATAAAGGGTTCTTATCTTTTCTTATGTTTAACATTGAATACGTCACTGCACAACACCGGTGATTTGTCCTTTGAAAGGCTGCCAAAGCCCATATACTGTAGGAAGGCACATATGGGTCTGATATAGGGCATGTGTTATTAGCCTGTTTAAACAAAGCTCAGCCTTGATATACAGTTACTGTTTGAGGTTTTCCTTTGATATTGGTTGATAGTTTAATCTAAAGATGCAACATGCTGCTTTTATAACGCTGTATTTTTAAAGGTTCACCTGTTCACCGGTGCCATTCTGAACTTTGACAGCTTCACTCACCTACACTCATCCGGACTAAAACTGGACATCTATGACTCTGGACAATCCTAAATGGCTCCCAGCTCACCTTAGATGTGACCTTAAGGTTCTCCTTTTTACCTCTAAAATACCAAATGGACTGGTACCTTTCTATGTGTCTGTCTTAGTGGTTCCACATGCACTATTTTGAGCCTTACACTCACAGATTGCAGGCCTTTTTATCTTCTCCTACTTAGAAACAGCGCGTGCCCGTCCTGCACCTGAGTGCTGAGTGGCTTGTCGTGCTCTATACTACCCCCTACAGCACTTCTAGGCTCAAACCATTCTCTACACCTCTTCCTACATCCACCCACACTTGGTGGATGATAGGACAGTGGACAGTGACCTGGGCAAAAATGTGTGGGTGCTTTACACAATTGGGGAGTGTGCCTTTAAGACCGCAATGCAAGAGGAACATCTTCTAAGAAGTAGCCCTTCTGATCCCATCCCCCAATCCTACAATCTCATCTGAGCCCCCCATGTTGCCATGAACCCTCCCAGCCAGTGGATAATGCAGTTGTGTGTCAATCTGTGAAACAAGAATGGCCCCAGAGTGGTGGAGATGGTTGTAATGGGGAGATGTAATGTGATTGGCTAAGTCCTGGAGAAGTCCATTAGTGGATTGTCCCCCTTTGTCCCTTTGATAGTAAACCCAGAGAAGGCCAGTACTGTCGTGTGCTGTCTGCCACAGTCGCAACCCTAAACCCCCCACCCTTTAAGCAGTGAGCCAGCCATCTGTTTTAGGCGCCTGACGCACATATGCGCACACACACACACACACACACACACACACACACACACACACACACACAGTCTAGACACACACTCATACTTAGCATGCGGTCATAAATATCCACTAGTATTCTTGTGAATCCAGTCTTGCGTATGTAAAGTGGTGCGAAGTAGAGGAGAGTGTCTGGGCATGGTTGTATGAAAACATGGCTGTGCAGGCAACACCGGGGGGGGGGTCAATATGGGAGCACAGGAAATGACCAGTTAGGGGTGCAGTATTGTATCATTTCTCAGCTGGAGTCCTTTACTCTCCACTTTCCTTTATGCATCCCCGCACAGTTTCCTGTTTTCCTCTTTCTTCGGCGTGCTCCTACAGCTGCCAAGGTGCAGGCAACAGAAACAAGAGGCCTGTGTGCTTAACAAACCGACACCTGTGTGGGTTGGTTGCTGATGCCTGTATAGAACATCAAATATGACCAGTGCCTATTTTAATTTTTGTATGGCAGGTCCTAATCTTCCACAAAAGACCAAAATGTACAAGGGACAGATTACACATTGAATTTGAAAGCTTGACACAATGGAGATGTTGTCGTTTGTATGTAGAGATATTGAAACTGAGATTGCAGTTGGTACTCTCATTCACCCCCTCTGAGAGCTGCTTTGGAACGCTGCTAGAGCACAGAGAGTTTTTGTCATTCGCTCAGTCAGGATAGCCCTTGGTCTCTCTGTCTGGCCAGAACTAACCCCATGATGCCTCTCTGCTGTGTATTAAACAGGGGCCTTATGAATGGTGGGATTGTGTATTCAGTGTCGAGGATGGCAGCTGCTAGTCTTGGCATGGGGGGGGGGGGGACTGGCGTGCACGCAGTGCGTATGTATGTGTGTTTGCGTTGATGGAATGAATCCCCTAGATCCAGATGACTTGGTCCTTTCTCCTTCCTCATCATGAGGTTGCACGTTGCGATCCAGAAAATCAGTTTGGCCCTTTAGAGGTTTGCATAACCACACACTGGTGTCATAATTTGACACGATTTGAGAGTGTTGTGTTCAAATGTCTGTGGTTATTTTTGATATTTCAAAATTAAAGGTGCACTCCTCAATTCGTGTCTGAAATTGCCTTTGTGGTTGAAATCCGCATTAACAAACATTGCTCCTCCCCCTTCAGGGCTCCTAGATTTAGTAATCACAGTATCAAGGAAAATCTTTTTTAAAATTTTTTTCCATCATGATTAGGTACCAGGAAGTTAATCAAATAAGGGCGAAACAACAAAGAAAAAATGAAAAAAATAAGGAAAAACAATTTCAGAATTTCATCAAGATCAGAGTTTCGTCAGAATTTCCACTCTATTTTTTACATACCATGCTTCCCTCAATACTTATTAGTGATTTTACCGACCCACCTCCATTGAGGAAAATCCTTTTTGTCATAATTGTGCCTCCCAAAGTGTCGCTGTGTAACGTACTCACTGGTCTTTGTGTGTCCTTGTCTTGTACAGTGGAGATGTCTTGACGCCGGGAGCCCTCCTCCAGCCCAGTGAAGGACGCGCCAGTGGGTACTGCTGATGGGAACTCCTGCTCAGCCATGAGTGCTCGTGATGGCGGGGCCAGCGGGGGAATCGGCGGCGCTGGCTCCCTGGGCCGGCGGCAGCGCTTCGAGAACTCCGAGTTTACTGTGCGCATCTACCCGGGCGATCTGGCCGAGGGCACCATCTACTGCCCCGTCAGCGCCCGCAAGACCACCACCGCCGCCGAGGCCATCGAGCGCGTCATGGAGCGCCTCCGCCTGGACAGGGCCAAGTGCTACGTGCTGGCCGAGGTGAAGGAGTTCGGCGGGGAGGAGTGGATCCTGAACCCCAACGACTGCCCCGTGCAGCGGATGATGCTGTGGCCCCGCGTGGCCCTGGAGCAGCGCTCCTTCTCCGGCGGCGAGGACTACCGCTTCCTCCTGCGGCAGAAGAACCTGGACGGCTCCATCCACTACGGCGGCAGCCTCCAGATGTGGCTGCGCGTCACCGAGGAGCGGCGGCGCATGATGGAGCGCGGCCTGCTGCCCCAGCCCGAGCCGCAGGGCGACCACGCCGACCTCTGCCGCCTGCCGGAGCTCACCGAGCGCTCGCTGCTGGACAACCTGCGCTCGCGCTACCGCCAGGAGAGGATCTACACCTACGTGGGCAGCATCCTCATCGTCATCAACCCCTTCAAGTTCCTGCCCATCTACAACCCCAAGTACGTCAAGATGTACGACAACCACGCCCTGGGGGAGCTGGAGCCGCACATCTACGCCGTGGCGGACGTGGCCTACCACGCCATGCTGCAGAGGCAGCGCAACCAGTGCATCGTGATATCCGGGGAGAGCGGGTCTGGAAAGACCCAGAGCACCAACTTCCTGATCCATCACCTGACGGCTCTCAGCCAGAAGGGCTTCGCCAGTGGGGTGGAGCAGATCATCCTGGGAGCTGGGCCGGTGCTGGAGGTAAGCGGGAAATGATGGCGTGCCTCGTGTTTAGTCTGTGTGATGTTTAGTCGGCGTGATGTTTAGTCTGCGTACGGTCATTTGCTACGATATGGTCTGTAATGATCCCATGCCTGGTCATCCTGCAGGATCCTTTTTGTTTGTAAACAATTCACGTAAACACCAGTGAGTGTGTGATGATGTGCAGAATTCACTTAATTACTGAGGTAGTTATTACAGGTGCGGTGCCATGGTCAGTTGTCTGGTTGAATAGATGAACTAGTGTCCAAATATGTGCGACTTTTTCGTTTCAATCATCTGGTTTTTCACTTGGTGCTCCGTGTCAAAGGACAGGATTCATGTGAATGTGTTCATTGGGGATTGTGATGGTGTGACCTGCAGTGTGCGGCCATCTTACGTCAGTTATGCAACATTGCTTGGCTACAGCTGCCCCTATGGTTGGTACCTCTTTGCGTCTGCCTCACACAGAGCATTATTACAGTTTCGGTGGATTTCGTTTAAATACAAGACTTTTCCCTTCAAGCACAGAACTCAAACTTTGCACATTTATTATGTTTTTCTGCAGCTATTTTCTTTTTCTTTTAAAGTAATAAAGTTAAGCTTGTAGAGGCCCTAATAATTTCCATTTACTTTTGACCTGCAACCCATGATTTAAAGATAATCAAGTTTAGAAATCATAATTAGTTTATATTTTAGATTAGACAGAAGATTCAAAATACTGGGATTCAAAATATTATTTTTGAATTTTTAAATCAATTCACGAACCCTGGGAAAGCATCTTGCAAATCCTCAGGGGGGCCCGGCCCACAGTTAAAACTTTTCCCAGAGCATACAGTATAATCCTCTACCTTGGGACACTCCAGTCATATTTGTCTTTTTATCTTCTAAATTCCTGAATATTACCTTGCACCCTTCAACTAGGCACAATGTCGCCAGTCAGAACAGCAAATACCAACAAGGTTTTTCACAGTGTTATCATATTTTACAAAGGCTGTATCACTCACCGTCACGTCACTGTGAGTTTCATTGAACTACCTTCTGATAGTTCTTTCTCCATTTTGAATGTCTCGCAGAGCTTTAGTACGCTTTAACACACTTTAAAAAAGCAATAAATCAGGTCACACGTTTAATTTAATAGATGTTTTAGTCATTAACTCGATGAACTTCTATTAAAATATTGTCTACCCATGTTGTTAACAAGTGAATAAATTAGCCCCAAAGCCAAGCACAAATGTTTGTATTATGAAAATGATCTTCCCGGAAAGTAGCCTAAACTATATTTTATTGCCCTCCGTATAGCATGCATAGCTCTCAGGAATTCTGTTTACTGGCCAGTTGGTTCAGATGATGTGTAAGCACAGTGGGCTTAACCTCCAGCACAGCACCACGGCTGAGTGGTTTTAGTGTTGGGAAGCAGTCTTTTAATAGTTTGTGTAGTGAGATTGCGTATCGGCCTGTTGGTGATTGATGCCAAGAATTCAGAAAAGGCGCATTGCTAAGAGAGCAGGACAGGCAGGGAGGAGGCAGACTGCAGCTAACATTACATACATACCAGTAATTCATCTTCGCTTTTGTTATACACGTACACTTTTGTTATGGCATGCCACAAGACTGACACAATATGTCCTGACAGATTGTAAAGAATATGGACACATTGATTTGTTTTATTCATGGATAGTTTTTGGTGACATTTCTTGCCAATTTTTAACAATTGAGATGCATTTCAGTGCAATACAAAGCTATGGTAAACAGAACAGTTTTTACCCCTATACCAGAGCCACCCCAGTCACAAACTGTTACCGCCTAGCAAAAGGTATAGGAGCTTATGGACCAGAACCAGCAGGTTGTTGAACAGCTAACAGAGCTACTGTACATGACAACACTGTCATGTACACTTTTATGTACAATTCCATGTACATACAAGTGTACATGAACTGTTACAGTTACCTTATTCTGTTCCATTTTTTTGTATTTCATATATTTTATACGTGTTCTTATTATTTTATTTTGTTCGTTTTACTACTATTTTACCTTAACTTTTTTACCACCATGTATATCAGTGTCAGTGTGCTGTATGACCACACATTGCATTACCATTCATTACTACCGCTCTGTTTGTGTATTTGAAGAAAGAGACTAAATAAAGAGACTTGGAAATGGAAACTGAAACTACCAAAATGGCACCAAATGTTCACCTTTGTGTGAAGATCATTAACTTTAAACTTGATCATTCTGACATGGATCATTGACCGTAGCCAGTATAGTGGAAAAAGGTTATTTTTCATCATTAATCATTGTTGCCTTTATTGCTATGAAAACGTACTTATGGTATTCTGTAGCAACTTAACATTTGACTCATTATTCGCTACTCATAAAGAGTATTCGCTATTCGTATTTGGCACAGAAAATAAGTTACTAGTCACACCACACAGATCAGAAAAACTTTGCAGTGGCTGGAAGAACCTTTACCTGCTCAAGTCTGTGTTATTCTCTTGGGAAGGGTTGGTACAGTGTACGTATGCAAGCTTTATCAGTCAGAATGGGCTAAAGCATGCAGACAGACAGTAAGTTGCCTGTTGGAGGATATCATTAAGATAAGTTTTATTGTTGTTGTTTTTTTAAGCAAAAGGCAGCAGTGGGCTGGTGACATGTCCTGACAAGCCGTGTCACTCAACTGCTCAAGTTCAGTTTGATGAAGATCAATACTCTTCAGTATTGATCTTAACTTAACATAATAGTTAAGTATGTGCTAGATATAGTGGAGCTTGACGCTAACCTCCGAAATTCCTGTACCCATGAACTACCTACTGTACATAACTCACAAGCACTTTGATTCACTTTATCAAGATTTTCTTGCAATAATTTATTATTTCTTTGCCCATTTGCAACCTGAATATGCATAATGATCGAATAATGGACAAGCAACAGAGTACCTCAGTGACTGCTATAAAAGCCAGTTTGTGATACATGTACTATAGCAGTTTGTCTGCATCTGTTTGTTAAAGATTCTATGTAATGATAGCCTGGTGCAGGAAGCAGTGTTTCCTCTCCTCTGTGTGGACATGTAGCATACAGGTAAAAATAAAGGCTAAGACAAAATGTCAAAATGCGTTATTCTGAACATGGCAGTTATCCCTCAGAGAGTAGCCTGTCTTTACAGATTGGCAGGTCCTCAGCAGAGAAAAGCTTGGCAGAGTTATACATAAGTATGCCCAGTTTTCTAGTTGTAGCTGGTTGTAAAGACCCTCTTTTAGCAGTTAATTTCAACTCAGGCGTTCAATCCAGATGTTCCCCCTGTTAAGACTCTTGCAGGTGTACATTTGTACAATACATTTGTCTACCAGTACAAATGTTGCTATACAGTTTCCACCATCGCACATAGAATCAGTATCCAGGATTGTTTTACATGATTTTGGGGGATCTTGTAGAGTTGAATAGTATTTAATCACTGGCAAAAAAATACTATATTGTGATATATTGTATGATGACATGTAAAATGAATCACTTCCATTAAGAAAGGGTTGTGGAAATGCAGATTCAAGGTTATTTAATGAATGTGACACAAAACATGTAAAAAGGTTACCAACTAGACTCCCAGCACAGTGTGTTCTGTGTATGAGATAAGTACAGTGTAGAGTTACTGGAGAGTTGCTGTGTTCACACAGCTCTCAACGCTCCTGATAAATGACAGATTTAGCAACACACACTTTCACAGAGACAAATGGTGCACTAATAGTTTTCACACACACACACCTAAGCACGTGCCCTGTACGAGGCTAGACATTCATTAAATCTGTTGAAGGCTTATTGTCTATGTATCCGTAGCCTGACTTAACAGTACACCGGTGTTACACAGGACCAATATGTGATACAGCACGTCAGATAGCACAGATCCTTATTATATGTCCTGTGTACACTGTAGTGTGGGATGAACTTGGTTGAGGGCCATGTTCTTGTTCTTGTCACACATGCTCAGGGCCTTACTGGGAACACAAACTCAAATTGTTCTAGGTCCTATTAAATGGAGCCTGGTGGAGGTTCTCGTCATTTGTTCTTATGTAATGAAGCTAAAGACCTTGTTTGCCCCTCGAATGTCGGAGCTCCCGTTGGGCTCTCCATTGTTCCCAGACAACAGAGACAACACTCTCAGTGGGAGTCAAGTCAGGTCAGCAGTTCCACGTCTCGGCTCCTCCTTCACTGCTAATGCCGACACACACACACACACACACACACACACACACACACACACACACACACACACATCCAATAGAGTCTCCCCAAAGCCCTAACAGTGAGTAGGATTAGTGTTTATTACCAGGGTCAACTCAGATGAAGTGTCCTCTGAGAGCTGATGTTTTCCCCGTCTTGAGAAGCACACGTGACCCGCGGAAGATAGGGAACGAAGGGCCGCCTTTCCACCCTGCGTAAGAGTAAGAGAGATCTTTATGCGTGGAAAGGTATGATGGGTGTAAACAGTGTAGGTCTATTATGTTTTTGCAACAGTCAAGTGCAGCACAGACTCTTCCTACTTGGCCAACCTGTGTAAACACTATAAAGGTACTGATCAAGCAACCTGTTGATACAGTCTTTTTTTCACTGACTGGAATGGTGGTCAAAGGTCATGGAAGGGTCAGTGGGTTGTTCAGTGACCTTCCTAATCTCCTTTTATACACACAACGTGAGCAGGGATATTCCGAGCCTATCTCTCGACAGGCGTGCCGTCTATAGACTACCGGTAGATTGTGTTTGGGCATCTTGCTCAAGGATACTAACAGGTAGCCTGGGTGTATCGGGGATTGAACCCAGTACTTTTCGGCTGCTGCCGTCGGTAACAGGAATTAGTGAAGTTGAAGATTACTGTGACTGCACGACGACGGCTCCCCTCACACAAATGAAGGACCTTCCTGGAACCTTCAAGGCCGTGTGAAAGCACTCTGTCCCATTGTTCAGACGGCTGCCTGAAGGGGGCTAAACGCTGCCTAACCTGAGAAAATATAGTTGGCAAATAATCTGCTTCTGCTGTCTTAAAGGGGCTTTTTACTAATGCTCTTGGTGTTTAGTGTGTTTACAGGGCAGAGGACCAAAACCTCCTTCAATAATCCTGTTTGTTTGAACTTGCTGGGGTTTGTTTTATGTGCTGTAACGGTGCTGATGTTGAAAGTCGCATTAAACACCCACCTAGGACCCGTGTACGAGTGCTTGAGTGCTTTTCCCCCCTCTTCTTTTAAACGCCACATGATTTGGCATACAAAGTTTCCACCAAAGAGTTGCCGAGGTCAAGTGCCGGGAGGAATCTGCCTTTGGCACAGCCACTGTGTCTCTTTCACTGGACTGTTCCAGTGACTGGTAGCCAGTAAGAGGCTGGAGCCACTACTAGCTTTACAATGTGCCTGTGTTAGTGACCCTCACAGGCTCTGTGAGCATCCACACACACACACACACACACACACACACACACACACACTGCCGTCAGTATCTGCTGTCAGAATGCCCCAGCTGTCCTGCTGTTCTGCGTACATCTGCACATCAGGTAGAAAGGCTGGACAGAAAAGCCCCCCCCCAACCTTTGCTCTTTCTGCTGTGTACCTGCGCTTTCTCTGTGAGCCTCTAAGAGGCTTTGTTTCATTCTTTACTATTTGTGACGTGCAATGGAAAAGTCTTTTTTCCATTTTGAGCTGTGCTCAGTCTCAAATGATTGGAAAGCATATAACACTGAAATCTGTTTTGTGTCCCCTGTTCCCGCTTTGATTCTGGACACACACACACACACACACACACACACACACACACACACACACACACACACACACACACACACACACACAC
>JAOEHI010000018.1:1012783-1022962 GCA_025447815.1 Percopsis transmontana | reverse complement strand
CTCTCTCTCTCTCTCTCTCTCTCTCTCTCTCTCTCTCTCTCTCTCTCTCTCTCTCTCTCTCTCTCTCTCTCTCCTAGGTCTATGTGTTTGTTTTATTTATTTATTTCTCTCCTCTGACAAATGTCCTCTGTCAAACTCAAATGAATTTGCAGTCTAATGAAATAAGTCTAGGCCAGGGCTACAACACATTATTTATACTACACATTTATAAATATTAGATGATTCTTTGATCCATTTCACATCAACCTGATGTAAGCGTGTGTGTACAAGTGTGGCACAGTTCCCCTCAGTTTTTCCAATTACAATAGATGTAGTAATTTAGCAGATGCTTTTATCCAAAGTAATGTACAGTGAGCACGGCTACAGTATTAAGGAGCAGGTAGGGGTTAGCCTTCTTATAATAATTCATGTTTAATGTTGTTCCCCTGCTGCAGGCTATATCATCTACTACAGCACAGATGTGAATGCCGAGGTCCATGACTGGGTGATCGAGCCCGTAATGGGCAACCGCCTGACCCACCAGATCCAAGAGCTCACTCTGGACACCACCTACTACTTCAAGATGCAGGCACGCAACTCCAAGGGCATGGGCCCCATGTCTGATGCCGTGCAGTTCCGCACCCCCAAGAGTACGTTGCAGAATAACAGTCCTCTGTCACACGATATGAAAATGAATCTTCATTTCCTGATCGCATGAGCTGGGCTGATCTGCGGAGCTCAATGCACAGTCTAGGAAAAATTCCATGCCAATTGAGAAGTTCCTGAGAAGATTTTACAATTTTAGTTTCGCCCTCTAGTCTTATTTGATTCATGTGGGATGACCGAATTAGGGCAGAACCTGGTCAAATACGTTTCATGTGTATCTGGTCTTTTCGCAGAGAAGGGGCAACTTTGCTGAAGCATTTCTATAAAGCCTTACAGAGATGCATGACCTTTTGTTCATTTCATTTTCTCAGATTACTAATGGTCGGAGGTATTTGAATGTTGCTCTGTAATTGAAGGGTTGTGACTCATCTATCTGATTGCGGGCTGCTTTTTAATCTTTTCTTTAGATGCTTTGCACATAACATCAGTTTGGCTGAAACTCTAGCCTACTCTTCCTCTCTAAAGATTTATCAGTTTATTTATCTTCCTCCAGAATCCCCACCTAAGCTCATCTACTCTAGCCTCATTCCCATGTCTGTCCTTTAAACCTGTCCACCCCGCTGCTCTCCTCGGCTAACACATTGTGCTGTTTATTTTATCTCCCTCCCTGCTCTCCTTTGGGCTGTTAAGCTGAGTCCTCTGACAAAATGGCTAATGACCAAGGTAAATTCCTTCTCCACACACACTCTGCGCTCTCTCTCTGCCCTGTGCTGGCTCTTGCTGCGCCTCGCTTGTATCTCCTGCTCCTCACGATGTCTGTCCTCTGCGCTGCCATTGGCGCATGACACTTTTATAGAGGCATGTATTTGGAACTTGAGCTAGATGCACCCAAGAACATGTAGCATTCTACTCTGCCACATTCATTTACACTTTGACCTGTCTGTTAGCCTCCAGTGTCCTTACAAAGAGTGGAAGTAACCAGACTCCAGCAGACGGTTTCGGTTCAGCAGTGGGTAAGGTTTCTCTCACTCAAGATTGCGGGTGGGGGGCTCTGTGGGATGTGGTTCTCAGTCAAAAAGTTTGTCCTTTTTTTTTCCCCAACTCACTATGTGCACAGGCACAACCTTGGGAGTTAGCCAATTATTCAAATGTTTTTAAGTTCATGATCCTAAAGTACTTGATGGATAACTGTTTTCTAGTTTTTTTCGTTGACTAGTAGACTAGTTTATTTATTTTGAGCTACTCTCTCTTTCCTCCAGGGAAGTCGGGGATATCTGGCGGTGGAGACAACCACATCCTGGTCATCGTCATCATCATCTCAGTAGGAGCCTTCACCATCATAGTGGTGGTAGTGGGGGCCTTCCTCTGCACACGACGCACTACATCCCACCAGAAGAAGTAAGTAGACCCTCCCCTTGGCCAATCAGTGTTACTGAGAGAGGGGGAGTGTTTTGCATTCAATCTTAGAAATGACTTTCAGCAGAAGCTGCGTGTGTGAATTTCAAAAACACAAATAGACAAAGTACACATGCACACATCCATTGCAGTCTATGTAAAAGGGGACCTGTGTAAGATTAGCTCTGCCCCTTGGCCAACATGACACATAATCACACACCATCACTTTAAAATGTCTGCCTCTCAACATTCTCCTCACTTCCTGCCTTGCAGGAAGCGGGCGGCCTCCAAGTCCTCAAACGGCTCCCATAAATACAAGGGTAACTCCAAAGACCTAAAGCCACCCGACCTGTGGATCCACCACGAGAGGCTGGAGCTGAAGCCCATGGACAAGTCCCCAGACCCCAACCCGGTCATGACCGACACCCCCATCCCACGCAGCTCACAGGACATCACGCCGGCCGACAGTAGCCTGGACAACAACCCCCATTTACAGCAGAGACGCAACTCCTACCGCGGTCAGTCTAGTCACAGTTGTAGAACAATAGAATCAAAGAACCACAGCGAGACCACTTCTTTTTCTGTCTCACACACACAAACACTGGCCAAGATGATACTGAAACGTATTAAACCAAATATATACACATGCTGAGAATGCTGACTTAAAAATATATATACTTTTTATTTTTTAAGATGATAAAAGCGTCACGCAACCGTGACCCACAGTTAATTGTGAACCTCGCTGCATGCTAAGCCCAAAATAGACCAACTTGCCAGGCAAAAGACTGCCGCCAACTGCTCCTGTTCAACCCTGCACAGGCCCGACTTCAGTATTCACCAAGGAGACCAGGCGGACACCCCGCTGTTTTCCCAGCCGGCTGGTTGGTGCCGGGTGGTCTATTTTGGGCTTTACAGTTTAGCATGAATGCATACTGGGTTTTGTCAACCCTCTTGTAGACTCTTCACAGTGTGTGGGTTTGCAGGAGATCTGTTTTGGAAACTGATTAAGGAAGTGCTGCTATTTAGACAGGACCTAGCTGTGCCTGACACTGCCCTGCATGATTAGTGGAGCCCTGGAGTTTTGCTACTGTGTTGTTTATTTGTTTCACAAGGTTTGTCTGTGTCAATGCTTGTCTTGTACTGCCATAGCCTTTGTGATTATCATGCAGAACATTTCATGCTTTTCATATTGTGTTTCCCCAGAAAGAATCCACTTCAATAATTATTAGCCGTAGTGAAATTCACGAACAGGGTTAGGTGTTAATTTGCGGATTAAATAACCCTTCATAACCTAAAACAAATTGGGTTTTCATAAATATGACGAAGCAACCGACTATCACAGAGGGCATCTAACAAAGAGCCCTCAAATAGCAGCTCTCTCTGATTGGCTGGTCTCCGCCGTACCTTTTAGGCCACGAGTCAGAGGACAGCATGTCTACACTAGCAGGCCGACGGGGGATGAGGCCTAAAATGATGATGCCGTTTGATGCGCAGCCGCCTCAGCGTAAGTGTGAGTGTGTGTGTGTGTGTGTGTGTGGATGACTGTTGAGTTCTAATAGGCCCCACAGCGACACAACATAAATAGACGTTAACGTTCAGTTAGCTGGTCAGGCTACTGCTCTTTCACTTCATACTTGCCATAAAGACTCAAAACATGCTTTTCTGTCTTGCTAATCGGTGTGTGAGGGAGATGGAATGTGTTGGAGTGTGTATTGCATTGATTGTGCATTTGAGTGACAAAATTCCACACCCTCCATCATTGCTGCTAAACACCTTGTCCTGTTTTTGTGTGTGTGTGCTTGTGTGCTTGTGTGTGCTCGTTTGTGTGTGCACGTGCGTGCGTCCATGTCTGTGTCCATCCACAGCTGTGATTAGTGCTCACCCCATCCATTCCCTTGATAACCATCACCACCATTATCACATGGGAAGCCTGGCATCGCCAACACGCAGCTACCTCTACCACCAGGGCAGTGGGCACTCGCGCCCGCACGCCTGCGCCACCCCCATCTCCCATCTAGACAGGGTGGACTCCACAGGTGAGACTGCTGCCACACGCTGGATGACGGAGGAATTGCAGCTGGCTAACGTTGGCGCCAGCCTTTCTTCTTAATGTCTTCCTTCATTCATCTGTCTGAGTGCATTCGTGTGTTCACCCACAGCTGCCATCTTGTTATGTTTCTGACGTTTGTCTGACGAGCTACTAACCAGTTTCCTTCCTAAATAATTTCCTCCAAAATGTATTATTCAGATCTTTTTGTGCACATGCTATGTTTTAACATCCCCAGGCTGACAAAAGCCCCTGAAGATCACTGTCAAGTCTAACCCAATCTCAACACCAATGGAGGCTTTAAACTGTCCCAAAAGATATGAAACTTCCCTTTGCAGATATGAAAGAACCTTGTGTACAAAAGAAACACTTTCATAACATTTTTTCCTAAGAGTGTCTCTGAGCAGAAGCTAGCCAAGATTAAATTTAAATGCTTAAAAAGGAATTGTTTTATGGTTACAAGGAAGAGGTGTATATTTTTGCGCTGCCACTAACGTATAAAACAACTATCATTACATAATGGTTCTATAAATTCAGTTATATAGAAAATAGATATTAAGATAAGGACATACAGAATGCACATATTTGTCCCTAAAAGACGGACAAATAATATTTTCTCAATTGATCTTTTCAGGTTATTAGTAGCTAGGATTATTAACTGATATTGTTTAATCATCAAAACTGCTAAATAGAAATAGTGTAATTCATAGGCCATTTACTTAAAATCATTGTGAAACCAGCAAGCACCCATGGAGGTGCCTTCTATGCCTTGAATCAGAATGTGAGCTGAATAGGCAACAACTCCCTGTCCTCCACATTCACTCCCAAATGTTCAGACGCTGCCTATAAATGTGTCTCCCCCCCCCCTCCAGAGTCCGTGAGGAACACTCCCAGTGCCGAGCCCCTCCCTCCAGCCACCGCCTCCGTCCAGGCTTCCTGCCCTTCGGAGATCTTGGTGGAGCCTGAGGGCAGCTACCATGGCTCCAGCACCACAGAGGAAGAGCCCAGCTACTCCAGCAACCTGCCGCCCCACCGCCCGGCTCACCCGCATGCCCACGCCCACCCTCTTAAGAGCTTTGCTGTGCCCGCCATCTCTGCCTCCAGCCACTCATGCTACGAGTCGCCTGCTCTGCCCAGCACTCCCTTACTCACTCAGGCCGGTGAGAA
This sequence comes from Percopsis transmontana, assembly GCA_025447815.1. Taxonomy (NCBI): domain Eukaryota; kingdom Metazoa; phylum Chordata; class Actinopteri; order Percopsiformes; family Percopsidae; genus Percopsis; species Percopsis transmontana. The sequence goes on along the minus strand of JAOEHI010000018.1, from coordinate 1,017,768 downwards.
ACACACACACACTTAGCTACTTCATTTAATAATGATAATTTTGAAGTCATCTGACAACCTCTCAGAGGGTCCGGACCTCCACTTTGAAAATCTGGGTTTATGCAAATATTCGGAGTCAGAACTGTTGAATGTGTCACAAAGAGCTACAAGTAGGCAGGCACCCAAACACTACACCAGGTGCCTCTATTGATTAGCATGCTTCCAGCAGAATATGGTGATATAATATGGTGATTTACATCGTCTGCTCATATTAGTATACTTGCATGTGTTGAATCATCTAGTTGGGTCTGTGTGTGTGTCTTCTTACTGTGAATGTTTCTCCTGGTTAAGGGCCCTCTCACCCGCACGTTGTGAAGACGGCCTCCATCGGGACGTTGGGGAGGACACGCACGCCCATGGTCGTCACCGTGCCCAATGCCCCTGACGTGCCAGAGACCAGCAAGATGTTGGAGGATGTAGACAGCGTAAGTATGGCGCCCTCCACTGGCCACTTGTAGCCATGCATCCGCAAGCCAATTTACATCCATGTATACAGTATATTTAAGTGAAGTGTATTGATAGTGTCACAATCACACATTCCAGACCCGTGTCAGGTTTTATTTGGGCACTAGATTGTGTAGTTATTCCAGGTATTGATTTTAACCACATTTTTCTGTGTGCTCTTTCTCTTTGTTCTTTCCAATTTCACCCACCCATTTTTGTGGTGTAAATGTTGGCTGCATTTGGATATCACTATAATTTTGTACCAATCTAATTCATAACCCATAACTGGAATGTTGTTGTTTTTTTTGCCTTAATGCTTGATTGGCTATGGATCATATGATGTTGGCTCCTGAATGCTTGCTTTTTGTCTGGTTGTTGTCATTGTTGCAATGCTTCAGTCCCATTGACCCGCTCGCCTCGCTTCACCCCACCCATACAAATCCTGGTCCTCTGTAAGAGACCCCTGACTGACCCTCCTCTCCTCCTCTCTCCCTCCTCTTCCTCCTCCTCTCCCTCTAGGTGCTTGCCTCCCTGCCCCCATGCCCCTCCCCAGCCCCCCGCAGTAACCCTGTTCCTCTCCCCCAGAGCTACGAGCCCGACGAGCTGACTGAGGAGATGGCCCACCTAGAGGGCCTCATGAAGGACCTCAACGCTATCACCACAGCACCATGAACACGTGCACACACACACACACAAACACGCACACACACGTTCATACACATAACACTTGGAGAACACATTCACTCAGACAGGTGGAAATGCCACACGCTCTAAATTAAACACACACCTTTAACGAGTAACTTGAGAGCCAGAGGCTCCCAGACACAAAATGGCTTCCTCTCCTGTTCCCCCGCAGAGATAAAATCCTCCCAACTGAACTTGTGAACTTTTTTTGGCTTACCTTGCTCAGTCTCAGGAAGGAGAAGGCCATGAGGGGGAGAATAAGTGAGACGCTTCACCTTTTTATGAAGACACATTCTCAGAGACAATAAACTATAAACATTGGTCGCTTTCAACCTGAAGATCGTGAATTTTCCCCACATGAGCAGGCCTCGTGGCGTACGACCAGAGGCCTGCCACAACAAGACACCGTTGATTCAATGTTAAGGAGAAAGTCCAAAAATATGCTGGTATTGATGTTTGTGCTCATGCAGCGCAGTCACACAGTGTTTGTTTGATTTGTGTCATTTCTTTGTGCATTTTGTATATCTATTGGGCCGTTTCAGTGAAGTGAACTTTGGATATCCCCTATACAATCCTACAATACCCATAAATGTTGCCATTTTAAAGCCAATGTTTTGTTTTTTACCCCCCTTGTGTCATATATTGTGCCATGACTTTTTATTATTTTCTATGTCTATGTATTATTTTTTACACACATATCCTTATAGACATGTACATAATTTTATTTTTATTTTTTTTACTGCCTCATTCTTCTCATGTTTCCCCATCGTGTCATTATTTGGGATGAAAGTGGGATGAGATTGGGTCTTGAAGTTCAACGTTCATCATCGACAGAGAAAGAGATGCCTCACGTCTTTTCTACAGTACATTTTGAATGGATTCTGTCATTCTTCTCTGCCGTTGCATTTGCCCCCTATGTACATTGATTTTTTTTTTGGATTGTTTGTTGTGGGAGCTCTGTTTAAAAAGCCTTACCAACGTGTTTGTATGTTGGACGTTCTAAATGACTCAGCCCCCCCAAGGTTGTTGTGCCGCATTGAACTGTGACACCTATGACTCCTGTCAAGCAGTAATTTGTGTTTATAACATTCTGTGTGATTTGATAGTTGATCCTTTCAGGTCAGGGGTCACCTGTACTAAAGGGCCAAACCTCACAATTGCAAGCGTTCAAGCATTCATTTGTTGGAGAAGTGACTCTACAATAACCGGAGAGTGTGTCTACTTGTCTGTTTTTTTTCTTATATGATGCCAAGATGTTGGCCTTTTGAATGGAACTCCCAAGTTTTTGTTTTTTTTTAAACATTGTAGTTTTTCTATGAAGAAAAAGCTTGTTCTATACACAATTCCAATGTAAAAAAGGAAAAAAATTAAACTATGTTCATGTAAGAAAGTAGTTTTTCATCTACCCTCTTACCCAAAGAAATTTTGTCATTTGCAATCATAGTAATTTGTTCTACTTTTGTGAATTCTCATAAGTGTACATCTTCATGAATGTCAATATAACTGTAACAGATTTAACTATGGGTACAAAAGGAACACGTTTTGGGGAAAAACATAGAAAAGTAATCTCAAAACAGAATGGGAGTGAAGAACAGGACTTCGTTTGGGAAATAATTAAGTTGTAAACAGTCAAACCTGTATTGCACTTTTTCACAATTTTTAAAAAGTACATTTCTTACATATCTTGTGTTTTAAATATCAAGCTGTTTGTGTAATGTAGTGTCCTAGGTTAGCAGCAGGCAGCTGGTCTTGTTTTATGTTTATTTTTTGCTTTGGAGATGAGATGAAACGAAATTGAGCGGCAAAGTTTTTTTTCTTTGTTGCGGCTGAGGAAATCTGTTGTTGCTTGTTGATGTACAGAGCTCTTTGCTTTCTGTAGAAATATTCTGTGGCTTTTTAAAAAATGTTCAAAAAACTTGGGGAAAAAAACAAGATTTTTTTTATTGGTGCTCCTATACATTGTGTATACAAACTATTATGAATACTAACAAAGTTCATGTTTCCACTGTCGTCTTTTCCATAAACATATGTTAAGATGCACATTGTGTATCAACTTTAAATTTGATATCCATAAAATGAAAATCACTAACAGATCAAGAGTGCATAGATATAGCTGGTTACATAGTTACCATAGGTAATTACCAACTTAGAATTTAAAATGACATCCCCCTCTATATATTTTCTATTTATTAGCTATATTGGATTAAAGTTTCCACCCATTTCAAGGTGCATAAGTATCATGGCAGATTGGCTTTCTTGGTGTTGCTATTTTAGGCATATACTTCTAATATACTGTGCGTGCGTGCCATAACGTTATGACCACCTGCCTAAGAATGTGTAGGTCCCCCTTTTGCCGCCAAAACAGCCCTGACCTGTCGAGATATGTGCTGTGGTATCTGGTACCAAGACGTTAGCAGCAGATCATTTAAGTCCTGTAAGTTGCGAGGTGGGGCCTCCATGGATCAGTGTAACCAGTCGAGTCCGACTGGTTACACTTGATTGGATTGAGATCTGGGGAATTTGGAGGCTAAGTCAACATCTTGAACTCGTGTTCATCATCCCATTCCTGGAACATTTTTGCTTTGTGGCACGGAGCATTATCCTTCTGAAAGACGGCCAATGCCATCAGGGAATACCGTTTCCATGAAAGGGTCTACATAGTCTGCAACAATTCTTAGGTAGGTGGTACGTGTCAAAGTAACATCCACATCAGTGGCAGGACCCAAGGTTTCCCAGCAGAACATTCCCACCTTCTTCCATTGCTCCATGGTCCAGTTCTGATGCTCACGTGCCAGTTGTATGCGATTTTGGCAGTGGACCGGGGTCAGCATGGGCACCTGACTGGTCTGCATCTAAGCAGCCCCATACGTAACAAACTGCGATGCACTGTGGGTTCTGACACCTTTCTATCAAAACCAGCGTTAACTTTTTCAGCAATTTGAGCTACATTAGCTCATCTGTTGGATTGGACAACACGGGCCAGCCTTCGCTCCCCACATGCATCATTGAGCCTTGCCGTCTATGACCCTGTCGCCAGTTCACAGTTTTCCTTCCTTGGACCACTTTTGATAGGTATTGACCATTGCACACCGGGAACACCCCACAAGAGCTGCAGTTTTGGAGATGCTCTGACCCAATTGTCTAGCCATCACAATTTGGCCCTTGTCAAAGTCGCTCCTTACTTTTTCCTGCTTATAACATCAACTTTGAGGACAAAATGTTCACTTGCTGCCTAATATACCATCCACTGATAGGTGCCATGATAACGAAATTATCAGTGTTATTTACTTCACCTGTCAGTGGTCATAATGTTATGGATGGTACGTATGTATGTTCGGCATATACTTATATACTTTTTTCAGTATGTCAATACTGATTATTAATTAATTTATTTAATTTATTAATATTAATTTGCAGTTCCAAAAAGATACAATCTTTTTACAGGGTTACTCTATGAAGGCCACCTCCACACAGGTAAGTTGTGGAAAAACAATATTTAGCTAATTATAGGCATTTGAATGCAGAAGCAACGAGACAAAATTTTGGTATCTAAAGCGTTCTGGTTTCCGTACAGTAGTCGGAGTAGTATTGACCAAATGTGCTCATTGTCAGTAGCGTTTTTTGGCACAGGTGAACCGGTCAGCTGCCCGGGGCGGCATTTTTTCATGACATATGGGGGGCTTTAATATATAGTGCTCCTTTAACATAGAAACCAAAAGGTAGGTACAATGCTACCAGGCGGGTCCAGTGCAGTGTGGGAATGCCGGGGAGGTTATCCAGGTGGATGGTGACAGGTGACGGAAATGCTCCTCCGCCAG
>JAOEHI010000018.1:964089-1002224 GCA_025447815.1 Percopsis transmontana | reverse complement strand
CTGTCTGTAGGCCATGCTGTCTGTAGGCCATGCTGTCTGTAGGCCATGCTGTCTGTAGGCCATGCTGTCTGTAGGCCTTGCATACCCTTCAAATTTGGGACTTTTAACACTTTTCCTTCAGAATAGCAACTGTTGAACTGCAGCACGCAAGGTCAAATGACCTACACAATGATGACATTAAAGTTGTAAAGGGTTTTATTAGTTCAGTAAAATACTTCTCTTGTGTAAAAACATTGTAAGACTAATAAAATATTTTGCTATTGTATTACCTAAGTGATATGTCACTCTAAGCTTTGCCTCTATGCTCATAGATCCTATTGGATATGAAAATTTTTATTTGATAGAGCAGGAAGTCTAATGGTCTGGGTATCAGTCTCAGCCGAAAGTCATAGGTTCGAGCCCCGGTATCAGCCTACCTGTAAGCATCCTTGGGAAAGATGCCTAAACCTTTAATACTGTAATTGTACACACTTTAAGCTGCTTTGGATAAAAAAGGACTTAAAATTACTTGATTGTACCCACTATACCGTAACTGAATGCCCCTTACTGCCCCTTTTTTTAAATGCAACAGTGTGATATTCACAAGGCCAGCTATGGGAATGTAAACTACAGTATATACACACACCTTTTCACCACTGTGGTGATTCAATAGTGCCTTTATGGTGCCTATATTTGAATTCAGTCTTTGGCATTTGAAATAGAAGTCACTTTACATGAGTAAAACATTAGTCAAAGAGAGGTTGTAGAAAATTGCCAGGTGCACACCCCTTCGTGGTGGATGAAGAAACTATGTTGAACAACTCCTCACTACGACTACATGTGGCTCCCATGCCCAGGAACACAGTTTTATACATTTATTCTGTGTGTGTGTGTCTGTTACCACTACAGGAGTGTTTCAGTTGCCGTCCATAGTAAGAGAAACATCCAACATCCGATGGTGTATCTTACTGTTGTAAATTTAAGTTTGTTATCTCAATTATTGCCTGTTCCTATTGAAGTGTAAATAAATGTAGTTACATTTTGTTTCTTTTTTTTTTTTAAGACAATTTTATGAAACATTTTCAAAAAGAAATTGTATCTGTAATACCCCCACCCCCCCTCCAAGATTAGATATAGATAGATCAGTATAGATTGTAGAATTTCCATTCATCTTTTGCCACAGAAAAGCCTGTTAATAATCATAACCCTGCTATCATCGTCTTATTGCCCAGATTCGTTCACTTTAATATGTGCCCATTTCTATTCCTGCCCAGGTGACCATTGGCCATCTCCTGTTCCTTCTGTTTATACAATCATTTGATATGATGATTGGTGTTTGTTGCAAGGCTCTTTGAAGCCTTGTCAAACAAGTTGTGTTCTAATAGTGTAGTGTGTGCAGCCGGACTATGCATATATGCAACGCCAATACCTTTCTAATTAATGTTTTCTATAGGGGCATGGTTTCCATGGTAAAGTGACAACACATGTATTGCTTTTGTCTCGTTCTGCCACGTTCTTGTAAGCATTGAAGATTTACCTTTTTAGTCAAACAATATACAGTATATCTATGCCTGGCTAGTTATAGCCTAATGCCCTAGGAACTGGTTTCATGCCTATTCCCCCCCCCCCCCCCCCCAATCCCCCGTGTCCTCTTGTGTCTCCCGTTGTTGTGTGTATGTGTAGCATGACCCCTTCATCTTGGTCTTGCTGTATTAATCTCTTTTACACTCTTTCCTTTCTCTTCTGTAGCTGCGTGAAAATGCTCAACCTGTGGTGAGTCCCTCTCTGCTAGTCCACATCAGTGTCACGAGACAGGGAGTGGACCAGCCTAGGCTGGGAGTTATGTTTATATAGTGAATGAGCTCTCCCTGCTACGGTAGTGCCCTATACCTGCCACTGTTGGATAAGACATGCAAGTCTTTAGTCTTGCATAAGTCTCTTAAGAGTGTGGAGGCTTAACTTTATAATAGAACCTTCTCATTGTTGTATCACTAGACTCATTTCAATAGGCAGTGGTAGCAGTAGGTGTTTTTAAAAGAGGTAATTTGGTCCTTCCAGTCTGAAGGTTAAACTAATATTTCCAGGAAATTACTGAGTAGTAGTAACAGATTAATTTTGAATTGGGTGATTGGAAATCAATCTATAGTTATAGTTATTAATCCTAAGCGTTTATTGCATGCATCATACTACATACATTGATGGTAGCTAAGATTAGACATCACTGTCCTATGTGTTCGTCTACAGCTGTTGTTCTCTCTCTGTGTTCCTACTTGAAGTCCATCATGTCTTGTGCTCTGTCTGTGCCACTCCACACGTTAACACATGCAGTGCTTCAAGTTACTGCAGTAGTACAGGCCTCATTAGCCCCCCTGCCACTTTGACACTGATGTAGAAAGATGTCAAATGGATGGACATGAAAGTACATGCTAGGTGGATGACGCCGCATCCATCTCGTCTGTTGTTGTAATAGTCAAACTTTGACTGCAACCAATTTTATTTTGATTTATTCTCAACACTTGTCACGCTTTCAAATGATGTTGTATTGTTAATAACATACCTGTCACCATACCAACGTGCTATTTGGCTATTTCCAGGTATACATGTTGTGTTCTTTGTGTCTGCAGGTGCTGCTGCTTCTTTAAGCGAAAACGGAAGAACACACCACGACACAAATAATCCTCCGCCGACATGAGACGGCCCTAGTGTCTGGCTCAGTGTGTGGCGATTTCACAAATAGTCCTATTCAATGGAAAAGGGAGATACCTGAATTGTTCACTGGATGGACTAATCAATGTGCTTGTTGAGTTGTACAAGAGTTTTTTTTTTTTGTTGTTGTTTTTTTTTAAATATAACTTTTTATTTCTCTATGATCCGGTGGAATATTTAGCAGGACAACTGTCCAGAATGGGATCCTTCATGTTAAGAGTTTTCAGAGGTTTTTTTTTCCCCCACAAGGCACTTGCCCAGCATTTGCCCCTTTATTTTCTCCTTGCCATAATTTACAGAAATGGAGGACAAGACAGCTGTCTTCTATCCTCTGAAGCCACACCCTCACCTGCTAAATATCAAGATTTATTTAGCCCTTCCTTGCACTCATTTATAACATGTTCTCAGTTTCTCTCTGTCAAGTCCCAATAGAGTGTTGCCTTCCCCTTTTTTTTTTGCAAACTCATTTTGGCACAACGCCCATTCTGTCATTCCTGACACGGGACTGAATGTAAACCTGAATAGGAACCAAGTGTATCTGCCTGTATCCACACAGAAGATGCGAGAGCATCAATCTGCAATTGGGTCCCTGCACTTTTTCCTCAAGAGGTCAAACCTGGCACTCGGATCTGGGCCGAAGGGAATACAAGACCAGAAAAACCTCCTGCACTGTGGATTATGTGTTTTCCAGTGGATTATGTTTAAACTGCTTGGTTAGGTTACCCCCTTAACCATGCCGGTGTCAAAACACTACAGTCTTTTTGACTGGTTTGCAGTTTTGGTCCTGTTGGCTTTGCAGTTATGGAAAACTTGTAAGTTGGCTAAAAGGAAAAAAAAAATACTATTTATGCTATTTATCTCTATTGCCACCCTTTTACTTACTGATTCTTCAAACATACACACTGAATGTATGGACAGGAAAGTAAAGGAGCATTTCTAGAAGCTGTCAAGTGCATGGGAGCACGGCCTCATCAAGCAGTCTAGAAGCAAAACCAAAACATCAGACCAAAACCTGGTTTCCTTACAGGGGTTCTGCTAGAAAAGTGTTTGACCTTAATTCTGTAATGGAACCTGAACCAGAATGGACTTTGTACACTTGTCATCGGTAGAAGCTGCTTTGGGAGTGACAATAGACAAACGTATGAAATGCTTCAGAGATTCAGTTCACCGCCTCTTTATGCTACTGTTCAATGCCTTAACCCCAACCAACCATATCACAACCACAAGCTGGCAAGAGATGGGTTGTGATGTTTGCAGTAAGATTTAGTAATGGCCTGCATAAGAAATCGTGAGGGTTTTTTCCGTAATAGTACAGGGCAGTTGAAGTATCTCCTTAACACAAGAGTCTGTTGTCCCAAAAGAATGATGCCAAATGGAGAGTTGGGTGAACAAATGGTAAATGCTATTTAGGCACACTGTGCTCGCTCTGATGTTGCCACAACTCCATGAAGCCTGGCCCATCTCTTTTGAGATTAAAAGGATGAGGGGGGGGATAAGAGGACAAGGATGAATTTGTGTCTACCATGTTTTGTTTTGAGTGTCACGGAGGACTGCCTTGAAACCATATTCTTGATAATGTCCCCTTGCCTAGCCTTCTTGACACACTCGTAGAGTGGATTCCATAGGTGTGTATTTTATTTTAATGTCTTTCTAATGTGAATGTCAATTTTACTTTCCATTCCAAATAGCCATGGTTTATGGGGAAAGAGGGTGACAAAAAGCTATAGAACCATGTCTGCACTACATTTGTTGACCCTTGTTTTTCTAAGAAGAATCTGCCTTCTTAATTCTGTACTTATGTGCTTGTTACTTTAAAGTGTAGCGGCCTTGTGTGTAAGGCCTTGATGGGTGCAAGGAATGCATTCTAACAAAACAAATGGATTTTACTGTCTGTCCCTCTTACCCCACCCACTTCTCCAAACTCGCACACTCCGTTTGTTACTATTGCGCGCGCATACACAGATATGTGCAAGTCCTAGAGGGATCAACTCTCAGTGGAGTGTTAGATTTGGCATTTTGTGGACCTGTTCAGTTGTCCTAGCTATAGAGATGTGTTGTGGATGTTCAACTGGCTTGGTCAACCTGCTTATGTGTATTAACACTGTATAGGTTTTGCGTTTCATGCCCCTGGCGCCTCCTTCCAGTTCCACCAGGGTCTTAAGTTATTGTTATTGAAAGTACTTGAATATTCAAATCTATGGGACTTTTTTTTCGGTTTTCCCTCTATTAGTATGGTGATTCCACACAAAGCATGAGGGGAGAATAGGCTATTTGAATGAAAGGTATTCCTTTTTTTAAGATGCCTTAGTGCCTCTTGGTGGTGTTAGACAGGTGAGGACTGTGCTCACCTTTTTTGAGTTCCTGCAATAGTGGGAATGACTGGACGAACCTTCCCCAGTACTGGCTCAGAGAGGCAGCTGGTTCTACACATTGCGTAAATTAGCCTGGGTATTCCTGTGACTCTATTGAAGTTGAGTTGGATGCGGTAGTTGCCACATCTATACCCTCCTTTTTAGATGCCAAACTAGACTTTTTTTTTTTAAATTAGTAATTCCGATATGAGCATAATTTACTCAGTGTTCAGTGACCAGACTTGGTTTGGCCTTCTGTTGAGGATTTTTCTTCAGCGCACCCAGAACTGTTAGTGGCTGAAGAAGCTTTGAATTGAAGCATTCATGTGGCCACTGCTGTAGTTCTTACCTGAGGTTTTGCAGGACGGGTGGCAAGGGTCAGGAGAATGTCTTTGCGTCAGAGGGTGCAACAAGTTACCTGTTGTCAAATCTCAGCAAAGCTCAGCAATGGTACTGCTGCAACCCAGCCACCTAGGAAGATTCAAAGTATTTTTGTGTAGAGAAAGAGAGATGGATATCCAGAGAATAATAGCCTTCAATGTTCCCTTGAATTCCTAAATGCCACCCCCAAGACTACTAGCCATTCCTTTAACTGTGCCAGGAAGTCATGTTGAATGTTTTTGACCACTGCATTACACCTTGTCCTTGATGTGTCATGTTTTTGTTTTAAATAAATTTTAACTATCGATAAATTATGTATTAGAACGCCAACAAGAGTTCCACTTTCTTGCAACACTTAAGATTTCCTTAAGATCACTTTAAAGAAACTCTTTAGCCTATTAGGAGTTGGGCTGTTACTGGTCATCTTTGCAGCCCCAGCCTGTCTCTCTGAATTGCCTCTGCTAAGCTTATAGCTCAAATGGTAGACGTGTCACTAATATGTATTTACTTTTTCCAGTCTCAACCTCCATGGTGTCTGAGAAAATGTTTCTCTGCATAATTTATTCCTGCATGGCTTGTCTGCAGATGACTGTAGCCTCTATAGTGGATTTTATATTAGTCACATGTAGGAATAATGCTGTTGGATGAGTGAAATGCAAGGGCTTCCAGTCCTCCATGTAAAATAATTACCCATCTTTTTTCAATACATTCCATTTCAGTTTCCATTACTGATCTAGTTTGATTTGGTTGTGTTTATTTCCTGTGTGTGTCATGGTGGTGAGGAAGTCAGAGGAGAGTCATACTAATGGAATAGAATGGCTTATGTCCGTTTGGGTTTTCAGGCACTTTGCTCCTTATTGCTGTACTGTAGAGTTGTCATAAATTTACTGTACATTTTCTTTGAGGGAGGAGTTTAGGGTGACATTACTGCAATATTGTGATGATTATTTGTAAATTGTACAGAGTTCACAGTTGTAGTCTTGTTTAATTTCTTTTTGGATTCCTTGTATACAAAATCTTTTTCCCCCTTTTGTCTGTGGAAAACCGAATTGTACAGCTTCGAAAGTTTATCTCATCACTTAGCATTTTTTTCCAGATCCATGATTAAGAGAAATCTTAAACTGTATATAAACATTGTGTTGAAATATGAATGTCACTTCAAATATGTATTTCAATGAGTTAACTTTAGTCAAGGGCTTCAAGAGTGAAGGACCCACATTCTGTTCTTTGCTTTTGATCATGGTTTCGTTTTTTAAGTTGCAGAAAGATAAAGTTTTTTTTTATTTTTTTTAATCTAAGATGCCTATTTTCTTTTTTTCGGATTTCAGATACGTGTCATGTGAACATTACAAAAATCACTTTTTATTCCCTCCACACCTAAAGGGAAACTCCAGTTTGCACCCTTTTTTTATGTAGAATAAAAAATTTCTCCACCTTGTGGCCAAGTTCATTGTTGTATAATCTTCCATAATGGTTTCCAAAATACCCGAATGTAATAAAGATTCTTAAAGGTGACCGGGGCATTGCTAACACTAAAAGGGCTTTGTAAACCCTTTTTTTTATTTTTTATTTTTTTTTTTTAAATAGGAAAAAATAAATGAGTAAACCATGTGAGATGGAATTTCGAGGTGACCATAGGGTTAGTATTGGCAAAGCTGTATCTATGCCACTAGGCGCCAGTATAAAGTCTAAGAGCGCTGTTTTCTTGGAATAAATACTTGTGATTGTACCTTGAATCAAATAACTAAATCTGTCTTAAATGCAGACAGTTGTTTGAGATATACATGCCTATACAACAGTCCTATGTTTAAACCTAGGTGTCTTTATTGGACATTGTATAACTGAAAGTTATATCCCAGAAACTATCAAATAGACCTATCACACAAAAGTATGAATGGGCTAGGGATATAAATACATAGTAATCAAATGAGAGCATGGTTCCAAAAGACACCTATCCAATTGTATAAAATCGGGCAATAAAGACGATATAGCACAATTTAGTATTTTTTTCTTTTGCAATTATGGAAATAATTGAATCGGATACAGGTTATTTATGTAATAAAAGATTTCTGTAGTAGCAGTTATAATTCTATAATGGATCACTTGGCTTTAGGTGGGACTATACAGACTAAAAAGGTGAGGGCTTTACTAACCAAAGATGTATCATTGTTTTATTTCACTCATAGTTTTTCAAAGAAGACACCAACTTTAAAGTTAAAAATCATAATAGCGGAACATTTGTTATAGATTAGCCTATATAATTTAAGGGTAGGCAAATAAGGTTTTATTTGATATAAATTTTAATATCAAAGAAGGTAATACTACTCTGGATTAGGCTTTACATGCTTTGTAAATATCTATATTATTCCATATTGTATTGTATTGTATGGGATAATTATTAGGGCAGATTATATGAAAACATGATTTCCAACAAAAACAAAACTTGTACTTTGTTGGTTGTGATAGGTCAAAGGTAATTGAAAATAATAGAATTCGTTTGACGAATGAATTTTTTTGTGAAATTAAAATAATTAATTTCAGGGGTAGCTATAAGCTATTATACTTGACATAATTGACGAAATAATATGGTTAATAGATGTAGCCTATTTCATAGAATAACAAATAGGATCAATATTTTGATAGCTTTTGTTTTGTTAAGTTTTTCGTCATAACAGTCCGTCATCACATGTGTGGCCTACGTGACAAAGAGTCAATCAAAGATTAAATTGTTCTCTGCCACCTTCTGGCTAGACAAGCATTCAATTTACAGTTGAAGTCAGAAGTTACACCTTAGCCAAATACATTTAAACTCAGTTTTTCACAATTCCTGACATTTTATTATAGTAAACATTCCCTTTCTTAGGTCAGTTAGGATCACTCATTTCTTTTAAGAATGTTAAATGTCAGAATATTAGTAATGAGAATTATTTATTTCAACTTGTAGGCCCCTTGCCTATCAAAAAAAGGCCACTACGGTCGGTTGTCCTGATGATTAAAATATTTATGACGCGTGTACTATGTAATCCAATGTCCAACATTGCCAGTAAGGGTTTATTTTTTATCTCATGCAGTTTCCCATACACAGGGTACATTCATAGGTGTAAATACCAAACATAATACAATAATTCAACTTTCTTTCCTCATTACACATTGCACGGTCAAAAAAACTGTTTGCTTCTTCCTCTCCCGACCTCCTGTGCCCTATTGAACCTTGATTAAACAAAGTCTGTCCCAGCCAAATTGACAGTGCCATGGCTACCCCTGGTGGCGGAAGTTTTAACAACACCAAATAATAAACATTAAACCAAATGGCTCTCACACAGCTTTAATTCCTTTCATCACATTCCCAGTGGGTCAGAAGTTTACATACACTTAATTAGTATTTCCACAAGCTTCTTACAATAAGTTGCTGGAAATTTAGAACTGATGTAACTGAGTCAGGTTTGTATGCCTCCTTGCTTGCACACGCTTTTATATTTCTGCCCACAAATTTTCTATTGGATTGAGGTTTGTGATGGCCATTCCAATACCTTGACTTTGTTGCCCTTAAGCCATTTTTCCACAACTTTAGAAATATGCTTCGCGTCATTGTCTATTTGGAAGACCCATTTGCGACCAAGCTTTAACATATCATTGCTTTAATACTGTATATCCACATAATTTTCCTTCCTCATGATGACATCTATTTTGTTAAGTCCCTCCTGTAGCAACTGCACCCCGACAACATTTATTGCCACGCCACTCTAATGAGGTCACACTGTGTGTTACAGCAATTTATTAAAACATGTGTAGGCTATGTCATATTGCACCAACAGAAGTGTTAGGGTGAGAATGACAAAGAGAGGCCTAAAGTAGCCTATAAGAAGGCGTTTCTTGAGGTCTCAACCAAAAACATCAGTGTCAGATGTGAAGCATAGGCCCACCTTGTCTTTTAAAATAAACCACTCAATAAGATTTGAAGCAGGTATTTAAGAAAATAAATTAATTGTTAATGTTAATGGACTGATCTACAAAAAAATCCAAATGCGCATCATTGATTGTGATCCGTTAAAAGTCTATTATACCAAAGTCTTTCTAAATTTGTACAAAAATGCACCTAGTATTAACATAACACATGTGAGTTGTTGATCACAACAAAAATTAGTTTCTGTCTGTAACTTTATTTTTTTAAATGACGTTTACTTGAAAAGTGTTACTTTCGTTCCGGCTCTCCCCTACCTTCAGGCGTTTGGAAATTGCTCCCAAGGATGAACCAGACTTGTGGAGGTCAATTTTTGTCTTTTGATTTTCCAATGATGTCAAGCAAAGAAGGCAATCAGTTTGAAAGTAGGCCTTAAAAACATCCACACTGGTACACCTTCAATTGACTCAAATTATGGCAATTAGCTTATTAGAAGATTCTAAAGCCATGACATCATTTTCTGTGTGTCAATTTAGTGTATGTAAATTTCTGACCCACTGGAATTATAATATAATGAATTATAAAGAAATAATCTGTCTGTAAATAAGTGTTGAAAAATTACGTCATGCACAAAGTAGGCATCGATGTCCTAACCGACTTGCCAAAACTAAAATGTGTTAACATAAAATCTATGGAGTGGTTAAAACATTAGTTTTAATGACTGCAACGTAAGTGTATGTAAACTTCCGACTTCAATTGTAAGCAAATGCAATCATTGTAGCAGCCGGGTTATCCGCACTCTCTTCAGATAATAATCCTCCAACGTTAGGTGGCAGTATTGCCCGTGGTGTCGTCCTTCTAATTCGGCTTCTATAAACTTCCGGTAACAACTTCCCCTTGCTCTCTTCCACCAGTCTAAGCCAACATGGTGGGTATCCTCCGAATATTTTCACGATTACAATCCGGTTTAATCCTCATCGATAGCCAGTCTAACCAAAGTCTGAAAGCATTATTTTTCATAAGTATATACAACGTACAGTACTGATCATAATAATATTTACGTGGAACAAAAGATGACCTTATTTTCGCGACACTGTCGACTGCAACGCTGAAAGACCTTAGGCCGTTGAGATACACGGGAGTACACGACTATTAGGAAGGGATTTTGTAGAAATATAAAAATTTATAAATAAATGTTTTCGCGTAGAAATATTACACGTGATGTCTTGCCGGACATTATAATATTACATTTTATGCCTTGGTTTTTATATCGTACCGTTTGACTAGTTCCAAATTGAACCATAAAATAGCTTTTTTAAATAGATGTTAATGTGCTCAAAACCTAATGCGTTTATCCAGGTTTGGAGTTGGCAATAAACCTACCTCAGTTTCCTGTGACTGTTATGTTTTGATATCAAATGTTATATACATCTTTAACTTGGTTCGTCAATAGATGTATCCAGAGATGAAAGTAAGTTGTCAATCTTTATTTCTTTCCAGGGCCGAGTCAGGACCAAGACTATCAAGAAGGCCGCAAGGGTCATCATTGAGAAGTACTACACACGGCTGGGTAATGACTTCCACACCAACAAGAGAGTGTGCGAAGAGATCGCCATCATCCCCAGCAAACCACTACGGAACAAAATTGCTGGGTAAAGATTTGTAACGTTACTGCACTTTACACAAGGCGGAGCAGGTTTCTGGTTTGTTGCAAACCCTTGTATCATAATCATTAATACTACTAATTCCCCCTTAATGTACACTTGAATGACCTGTATCAAATGTCTATCAACTTGTACTGTTGGTGCCAAATCTATTTGGCAGGAAAAGGCCAGACCATAATAATGCATTTATCTTTAAAATTACAACTTACAATTTACTTGAATCTTGCTCTTATGGGTTTCATCTGTTTTTAAGTAGACCAGTCAATTTGTGGTAGTTCTTATTTCTCATGCCAGAACTGTATCATGGATGTTTTCATCAACTTCTATTGTTTCTCAAAATCATACTTTTGTCTACAAAACGGATCATGGCCTCTGCTGGGTGTGTGGGTTGATCTTGGCATGCTTTTGTGCCAAGCTTGATAGGTGGTTGTCATGGTGAAGTTTCTGGGGTTCAGTATTTATTTGAATGACCATGTGTCTCCAGGTATGTGACCCATTTAATGAAGCGCATCCAGAGGGGACCAGTCCGAGGTATCTCCATCAAGCTGCAAGAAGAAGAGAGGGAGAGGAGAGACAACTACGTCCCTGAGGTTTGTAGGCTTGATCCAGATGTCTGTGGCAGCATGCTCCCTTTCTCAGGGCCGGTCTTAAACGGCAGTCAGATTTGTACAGTCGTTTAGTTTGATCATATTTGACAGTCTGACGAGACATGGATTGTGTAAAGGGTCACAGGGATTCCCAAGGTTGAAATATATTTATGTTTCCAAGGATAGATTTTGTCTGGTCTAAAATAACAGAAGTAACCAGGTATTTCTGAATTGTTTCTCTGAAATGTAGGATAAAACATGACATTCCTCAAGGATTGTGATTGGTTTCTCTGTGTGGGTCGGTACCACCCTAATGGTCTCAAGATACTTTAAGGGGTGTTGTAAATTACTCCTAAGAATATTTCTAATATTTTGGTTTGTATTGTGATGGTTGTCTATATACTGCCTATCTTAAGGTTGGTATGCTATTTTACAGTTAATTGCAACTAGGGATGTAATGAACTGCTTTTTAGGGTCCACAGGTGTAAAAATGTATTTCACTTCCTAATGCTAACGAGGTATCTTGTCTCCCAAGGTTTCTGCCCTTGACCAGGAGCTCATTGAGGTGGATCCAGACACCAAGGAGATGTTAAAGATGCTGGTGAGTACTTGCATGTTCATTTTGCCAGGGCCTGTCAAACTCTATGTAATCAGGCCATTTTTAAAGGCTTTTTCTATTTGCAATTTACTAACAAGACGGGATGTAGGTTTAAAAAAATATTTGTGGCTGGGTGCTATAGTTATATAAAATTGTCCAGATTGATGGTTTGGTTTAAAGCATGAACAATGTTGTCTGTATTCACTTGTAGGACTTTGGTGGCCTTTCCAACCTCCAAGTTACCCAGCCAACTCTTGGAATGAACTTCAAAACACCAAGAGGAGTCTAAAAGCATGTGTACCAATACTGCTTTCAATAAAGACAAAGTTACAGACTATTTTTTTATTGGCATTTGCCGTTTCCATGAAATATGCTTATGGGTGTGCTAAAAGATGAGAAGACCGAATGCTCTATAATGTGGTGTTACTGCTGGTAATCCAGTTTGTCAACAACTTTACACCTTAACTTCAAATGTAGTCTAGACAATCTGCTGTGGCCCTTGTATAAATGTGACCTTAGTTTGTCCACATGACCTGATTTAAACCTGCTGTAAGATTGAGTTGCAACAAGAACTAGCTAAAGCCAAAAATCCACTCCTTCCGGAGACCATTGAAGCACCATTAACCAACCTGGGGTAGCTGTATGACTTTAATGTGATTGACCTGGGAAAATAGGCCCTGATTGGTCAGTTATTTTGGGCGCTGTCAAATCTAAATGATTTAGACAATCCAGAGCAGATATTCTCAGCATTTCAGTGAATTGCACAACATATAGCCCTTAAATCCTACCTAAAGCAGTTTCTCATGAAGATACTGAATTTGGGGCCATTATGTGGTCAGTGCTTCATTAGTGACATTTGTAATTTTGAACTTAAACCGCTTACCTGTCTGACATTCTTTCACATCTTGACTTTACATTCTTGTAAATTATAAACTTAAAGTTACCAATGCTCATGATTAATCCCAAGTCCAGTGATAGAAATTTAGATTTGGATGCTCACAGCCAAGCTCAATAGGCTACACTAAATATCCTCCAAAACAGACATTTGGTACCGATTAACAGGTACACGTTTGTGTACCTGTTAATTGGTAGGGTAACATTTACTGGCTTTGTAAGTTGTGTCTCATAAGTCAGAATAGAGGCAGTATTCATTTCATGAGAACCAGATACTGTAATGCTGGGTTTCACTCAGCAGGTTGTGCCAGGTGTATAACTGTTACATCAGGCATCATTGAGTGAGCCCACATGTACCAAGTCATTGCTGTAAGTTTACCCATTACACATCTCCTTTCCTAGCTATTGAGAATTCTCTTTGTGAGTAATCTTTACAATGGCTAAAATTAGTATTTGTAGCAGAAGCCCCTGTCTCCCCCTGGATAATCCAGGGTAGTCAAATTGAGACTGTCTTGACTGCAAGGTTCATGCCATGAGCATTTAATACAAGCCATAGGTGCAGTGCTTGGCATAGCCAGTTTACAGCATTGACAAATGTAGAGTTACAATGCAATTTTAATGAAGCCAGAGACACAAGTAATGCTTAACACCTTTATTGTGCCCAATCTGAACATACTCTGCATTTTCAGTAGCAGCAAACTTGGCAGACCACAATGAGGTAGACTTTCAAAACTCTAAAAAGCAGCTGGGCTAAAGAGAACAAGCTCAGCATGACAAACGCGATGGAAAGAAGACATTTTGTCTTTGGCACAGCTTATGCATTTACATCCAACTGGAACATGAAGTCAAACTGGGTAAGAATGAGTGGGAATTATGTAGTAGGGTCTACTCAAGCGCTGGGTACATTTTTTTTTTAAGCATAGTCAAAGTTCTTACAATCAACAGGAAACAAGCAGCTGTTAAGACTATAGGCATGTGCCCAAGGTTATACTGTCTCTGCCGTTGTACAAAAGTGATTAAAAACCACTGCCACCCCTCCTAAAGTGCAAATTAAAAAGTGCAACACTCAAAACTATCTACAATGAAACATCAATGTTCTTTCTAGTCTCAAGATCCACCAGAGTTGATAAAATGATGGAAACCCAGTTAAAGCAGTAGCCAGTAATGTTACACTTAATATACTGGGTCCATAAGGCAAAATGAACTGGACCAAGGCATGTGAAGTAGCACTTCATGTGGTGCCCATCAAGTACAACTTTGGGAAGGCAAAGAAAACCACCAACAGCCACAGAGAAATGCATGGGTGGAGGGGGGTAAGTAGGGAAAAATTAAAAAGCCGCTCTGTAGAATTCTGTTTGAAATTTCCATGTCATGACTTAAAACCGTTTGTGTACAAATTAGTAAAAAATTGCGTAAAAATGTCTGAAATGCGACGGTTAAATGAAGCCCAACTCTCATCTCCCAAAGTAAAAAACACCAGTTGGCTTGCACAGGAAAATCAGTTACCAACTGGGGTGGGGCGGAGGAACAGGGGAAGAAAAAAAAAATTCTTTAAAGGCACTGAATGGTATTTGCCAGTGTATGGCAATGATACTTGCGTGATTGCTTTTAACTATGCAACACATGTAAACAAAACTAAAAAGAAAAGGCATTCTCATCTGCTTCTGAACCCTGGGCTGACTAGTTTTCTGTCTGGCCACAAGTCTGGGAAACTGCATAAGTGTGAGGGGGGCCCCTGGTCTATCCCAACAGGGTCACTGTGCATAGTGCCACTGTGAACAAGTGAACAGCAAAAATGTAGCAAGTGCAATAGTGAACGTTTTCTACAGTGTTTTCCCCAGTGCCTGGTGGGAGTGCCATGTGCCCTCACATGGAAGGATGTGGCACTCGTGCTCTGCTAGGCGGGCAGTCTCACCCCTCAGTGTGGGGCTTTTACTTTGGCCCTTCTCTTTAAACTCAAGCCCATCAGCTCTAGCTGGAATCCCGGTTTTTCTGGTTGCGCATGAGGGGGCGGTGGTTGCTTAAGATGTCCATGGAGTGCTGCCAGTGCCAACAGGAGCGACAGTAGTACTTGAAGCAGGCCTAAACAGACAGGAAACAGGGTGGGACACATTTGAAACTCAATTCCACCAAGACTTAAAATAATGGAGAAAAAGGTTTAGGCCACCTGTAATTAGAGCAAAGCATGAAACGATAGTTAGGCTCACCTGATCTCTACAGAAGAATGGTCCGGCCTGGCGACTGCAAACTTGGCACATTGAGTCTTCCAGATAGGGGTCAATTTGGACCTGTAGAAGTACAGTTGGTACAAGGCTATCAGGATGACCAGAAATAGAGGTTAGGGTCTCTGGCTAAAAGGGATTATGGTTTATTTAGGTTAGGATGAAATCAATGCAGTCAGGCCACTGGTAGAATAACTGAAAAGTTTACAGTAGAAGTACATTTATACCTTCTTTGTAAACTTGGGGGTTTTGATCTCGACAAATGCAGCACACACAGCCTTCAAGTAACTGCGCTGATTGTTGAAGGTGACACGTCCAGAGCCTGTAGCACAATTTTTTAGCGAAATTAAAGGACAAGGTCAAAGCACGTTTCAATACATAGTTATTCCAACAATTTGATGCAATACCCAGCCATGACCTAAATGTGCATGGCACACACAACAAATGTGCATGGCACACACAACACCCATTCTTTCAAGGCAGTTCACCTATAGGGTACTTGTGCTTGTCTGTGTCGATGCCTGCATACATGACCCCCCCAAATAGGTCATTCATGATGCTGGCCAGAGCCTCCGCATTCAGCATGCCATGCAGCGCACCCACAAACACAGTCTTGCTGGGGTCCAGCCGCTGGGAAGGGCAGCGCACATAGTTGCTGTCAGATATCACCCAGGGGATCACCTGCACCTGGACAGCAACAGATTTAAACTGTTACAAGGGAGAACTGCATTTTTCCTCATACCTTCCTTCCAACACTAGTTTATATTTTCTGCCCACTAGGGGTAGAGTTATGTAAAGTGTAGCTGCAATATTTCTAATGCGTTTCAAGTGAGGGAAATTGTAACACCGACTGTCAAACACTAAGACTTGCTGCCACTTTAAGTAGACTGGAAAAGGAAAACACGCTACAACTACCCCAATTGCAGAAATGGACAGTTTCTATAAAAGGCAACTATTTTTTAACAGTAGATGTAGGAATTTCATGTATAAAAGTGTACCATTGTCTAGTTTATGAATGCTGCAAACAATATTGTATTCAGTATTTAAATAGCTAGCTGTAATCAGTGACAACATTAACTCATTACTTTTTGCTTACTGCCACCATTTAAAAACAAAAGGGAAAACATGTCTATATTGGTTTTATCTATCGCTTTTAGGTCATAGTTTTGAAAGAAACTTCGGAATCTTTTATTTCAGTCCATTCCAAATAGTGGCATCAAGTATTTATCCTTTGGTGACATTGGGCACTGAAAGATATGGTACCAACTACTAGTAGTGGTTTCACAATGCAACAGCACCTGGCTAAACCATCCACCACGCTGCTTGAAAGCATTCCTTTACACTGACTAGACCCTTTTCATTGTGACCCAGAAGTACTACAGATTAGGGGTAATTTTCTTCCCATCTAGCCTGTAAACAAGAAATCTTAGGTCACACCTCTGAGATTATTTGGCTGATTAGACTGACAGAAGTTATATGCAAAAATTGCAAATACCAAGAGACTGAGAAGCAGTGTGTGCACACACCCCCACATCTGAGAACAAGTCTAATCAGCCACATGACCTCAAAACACTTTAACAATTCATTTAGACAAGTGTAATTTGTCCAAATGTCTTTCCTGGTCACTGTAAAAACAACTAATTTTACAAACAAAAGATGCCTGCTGCATTTGTTTTTTCATGCCCAGCCAAATTTTGCACAATTCCATTTTAGTTTTTTTTTTTTTTGTTTAAATGGAGTGCCAGATTGTTAAATGCAGAATTTCAATTTCAGCTACACATTCCTAAAATAGAATGCCATGTTCTAACTTACATCCTTGCAGCGCATCCGGCGGCTGGACATCTTGAAGTAATACTCCCCGTTGTCCTCAGGATGGAGCAGGTCCTGGGTGCAGGCATGAAGCAGCCCACGCACAGACTTCTCATTTTCAAAAACCAGGTAGACATAGCCTGGGAAAAGCAGAAATACTTCTATGTGCTTTATTCATAAATCAACAAGTATTCACTTTACCAGCAACGCTCCTTCACAACTACTGATTTAGTCAAGTACATTGAAATATGACCATCCCACATACAGCCATATAGAACTACAAGAATAGGTCGGTGAGAAAGTGTGTAGACTAGGGCTGGCTGACCTGCTCCTGACCTTGCCAGCATGCAGTGTGCTCACCACGGTGCCACCCTGGAACAAGGGGATGAAAAAAAAGCATAGCCTACCAGCCTGTGGTTACCTTTGGGCATATTACCTTTAGGAGGGCAGCGAGGGTGCTTGCCATCCTTACCAGGCCACTCCACACTCAGAGGGCCATAGCCACTGAATGTGTTGATCAGGCCAGCTGAAATAAAAATGGGACCAGTCAGACATTTCTAGACAAAAGCTTGCTTTTGAGGCCTTTTCTCCAGTCAAGTGTAATCCTTTATTATTCCTTTGGTAAAACTGTATGTCAACACTACAGACAAGTATTGAGACGGTAGATATGAGTGGACACTGACAGACTTAGCTGCAGGTAGGGTCATGTCTCAATAACTGCTCTGCCATTTTGTAGTGCAAACAAATTTAAACAAGCAGTGTTAACCAACCGCATGCTTAACTTAATTGCATGTTGGCATGCCACAAACAAGGTTTTGTAGATTAAAGATAAAATAAAAGGTAAAGAGTTGTGAATTGCAGCTTTAACATAATGGCATATGTAGTGGTAGTACCTTCAGTGATGTCCCAGGGCACCCCTCCAAGAAAGACCTTGCATGAATACAGAGGATTCTTGTTGGTTCTGGGGGGCAGCTGTCCGCTCCAGGTGAACGTGGCCTCATTCACAGCTAATGGTGGTACAACAGAGGGGACAACATCAGACATTTCCACTACACTTGAGGTAGAATACACTGAATACCGGGGTAGGCAATTCACGGCCGCCATTGCTGCCCCTTGCTCTGGCTGTGATGCCCCAAAAGTCATTGTACACCCTACAACCACCATGGGTTTTGTGCTCTGTCAAAATCTCCATGTTGTTTTTAAAGAGTCAGTTCTCCATTTTCGCCTCTTGGAGAAGTCTTGTGTGGGGCTTTGGCATGTCACATATGTGCAGTCAACTCAGGTTTGTGGGGACACTATTTTGGAGATGCACACCGTATGGACCCATTGTTGGGTTTTAAAGTTAAACTACAGTTGCCAACTGACATTCTAGGTTGCAGATAGTCCCTCTTGGAGTTTGTGAGAAAGTTGGGACATCAGCCTTGCCCCTAAAATAACAAAATTCCAAGCTTGCTGAAAACCAATTCCCCCAACACAATTACCAGCAGCTTGTCTGTGCAGACGGGCCTCCCTTTCAATGCTGAAGGTATCATCGTGCTGGTCAAGCAGGTCGAGACCGGGCCAGAGGGAGCCAGTAGGCCAGTGGCGAGAAAGGGCAGAGGAGGCAGGGCTGGCACTGGGCGGTGGGGTGAGAGGAGAACTGCTTTCTGGGTGGTCTAGACGAGAGCTCAGTCGCAGAGGATCCTTCTGCACATTTGACATGAGGTAAGGCAGGGGAGGGGAAATCCTCAGGGTTGACTAGAGAAAGTAGTAGAGAATAATCATGTTAATGGAGGCAGAAAGAATTAAACACTGATGCAAGACATTTAAGATTACATCCAGATAGTCTGCATGCAAGAGTAGGGCTTTGACTATGGCTCTCTTGCCGCAGTGAAAAAGCAACGCATCACTTTGGGTAAAATGTGTTAAAACGATACTTAAAAAAAGAACTCACAAGCACAATGTTTGTGTAATAATCAGATTTGCAGAAAAGAAATGTTTATATGCTTTAACAAGCCTACAACTTCACTCATCGAGCTTCAGACTAAGGCATTCCCTGGTTGTTCAGACAAGGAAAATAGCATCAGTAATCTTTTATAACTACTTTTATCAGGACAAGCAGTTTCCCAAAATTTGTATTCTTAGTTTACACTCTTGCAGGACATCCCTTGCCCGGATGTAGTGTTGGGCTTCGGCATGTTGCACATGCAGTCAACCCAGCAGCTCAGCTTTCACTTTTACACAAATATCAAACTGGTAAATGTCAGGAAGGTATGAAATAGATGCCACCTAAGCCTATCGCACCATATGCACTCTTGTAAAAAAAAAAAATCTGTGATTGAGCTTAACACTGCGGTAGACAATAACTGCAATACTATTATATTGCAGTTATTGTCACAGCCTTAAGTCGGATTTAGTTTTAGTCATCTGGTAATAGAACAGCAAGCTGTTGCCTCTTACAAAGTAGTCTAAATGAGACATTAGGGCATTTTAATTCATACCAGAAGATCGCAGAGGTGGTCTGAGCCAGAGCTGAAGCCACTGGTCTCAGAATCCACTGGACTGCTAGAGCGCGAGTCCAGGAAAGAACGAGAGTCCAGACGGCTTGCGACGCGAGCCAATCCAGGGAACTTGTCCAGGAAGTCAGCAGTTGTGCCCATGGGCTCACTCGGCAGATAGCCTGGGGGCTTTCCCAGGAAGTTACCCAGAGGACTGTTCAGCATGCCCAGCACTGGAGAACAGATGCAACGACAGCATTTACAGATTGAAATCAGGACTATTGACCGTTTAAGAGTCAGCAATTGTATACTTAAGGCTGATAAGATTGTGTGCTCTTAATCAGTATCTGGGGAAGTAAACTGACTCCCAAGTAAGAGCAAGCCAATAGAAAGGTATCTGTTAAAACTGCAGTTATTAACAGATACCTACAAGCCATTTCATAAGGTGTCCTAGAACAGTTTTAATCTGAGCTGTTGCCATCACTTCAGATAATTTGGGAGGCAGGGTCTAAAGATAATCTCTTCCAACAGAATGTGACCCTAATTACAATAAAGATTGATTCAAGCAGTGTGCCACTGTGTGGCTAGCTAACTAGCTTACCAAGAACAAGCTAGGCTTCGTATATGCAAATAGTGGGTCCTGGAGCAGCTAACAGAGCATGAGGCCGTCTATGATTGTTCAGATCTAGACTACAGCTGGCTCTACATGCCCAGTGACAATGAGTAACTGTAATTCTGGTTGTGTGGATGTAAAGTGACAGTTAATTTGAGTCACAACAACAATGGGGTAGTGGGTCAGGAGTCACTAGCATTTTCCACGATACAAATGTGTTACATTTACATACAACACATTGTGGGAGACAAATTCATGCATCATCCACATGTCAGACATTCTTTGCACCTAAAGGCCAAAGCTAACACCCTAGCATTCCAAGTATAGTGCGTTTACATTCTGCAGAGCAATACAACTACTTATAGGCAACTTCTAGTTTAGTAATTGGAATGTGACAAACTAAACTAATGCTCAGTTGATGAAGAAATGCAAGAGTTTTTGATTATGCACATTTGACAATAAAATAGAGACTGACCTCAGGATTGAGCCGGCATATGCAGCAGAAAAAAAAACTGCCACATCATCCTAGTGATGCTATAGCCTGTCCTCAGATGTACAGGCATGCCTCCAGGGGAGGAGACCAGACCCATACCTTACATAACTGGTGCTACAGCAAACATAATCTTAATTGCCATTTACAAGAGAATTGTAATGCATAACTAACGACAATTGTATTAGTCAGGTGACACTCCCACGACCAACATCTAAACCCGGTCGCACATTACAGGGCCTGACATTATTCACAGCATTAGTAATGTCAACCACAGCTCTAGCACTTACCAGATGGTGAGCTAGTCTGGGCCTGGGTAGTATTAGTATGTGTATCCGTTTCCTGGCTGCTCCAGGGCCGGTCCCAGCCGGACAGACTGAGAGACTGAAGGCCTAGGCCCAGGTCGGTGACATCTGGTAGGCCCCTGGATGATATCTCCTGATTGAGAGACATGCCACTGCCACCACCGCAACTGGGGAAGAGCATCCTGCTGCCCACTGCAGCCACCTCTGATTCTCTCTGGTCTGGGGTCCAGTTCAGAGATCAGGAAAAATGAAGGGGATGAAAGCAGTGTTAGACAGCTCTCAGTTGTTCCTCTTGGAATTCACAGAAAAGGGTGTAAAAGTTTTTTTTTTTTAAATCCTAGCATTTGAACATGCAAAATGACTTATTTCTCCCTCCTATGCGGGAATGCTAACCTGCTTCCACTGTGCCTGGTGCGACTGCCATGCACCTCTATCCACATCACTGACTGACCCAGCAGCATGTGACATAGCTGCTGATGCACTCACACCCCGCTGCAAATGACATCAGCTGCCCCCCCCTCCGTTTCCTCTCCTAACTACAGTAATGAAAAATTCCTTTGCCTGGCTAAGAAAAGGTTGCCTCTCTGTGGTAAAGCACGTCTTTGTCAACAGCAAATAGCTGCTGCCGTTATGGCTGCTTGCAGTGGGT
The DNA here is from genome assembly GCA_025447815.1 of Percopsis transmontana. Lineage (NCBI taxonomy): Eukaryota > Metazoa > Chordata > Actinopteri > Percopsiformes > Percopsidae > Percopsis > Percopsis transmontana. The sequence goes on along the minus strand of JAOEHI010000018.1, from coordinate 980,598 downwards.
CTAGCCTCATTTCCTCAGTGAGCTTGCAAAGAGGGCGGGCAGAGGGAGGGAGCGAGAGGCAGAGCTAGAGCCTTTCAGAGAGAAACAGCATGAGAGATTAACAGAATGAGTCAGCATACTTGAAATTGTACCTTGCTTTGAGATTAAGATAATTTACTAGTAGGTCAAATTGAAAGCCCTTTGTTATGGTTTATAGATTATTACTCTTGTAACACAGTCAGTGAAGAGACAGGCAAATAAGAGAATGTAGCTGTAGCAGCTGACTGATCAGATGCTGGAGAACATAGCAATTTGCACCGCCAGCTCCTCCCATCCCCCTTTGGGTCTGGAACACCTCCAACTGCCAGCTAGAGTCCTGATTCAGCAACTTCCAGAAGGCCGGAGGGATTAGGTTGCGAGCCGGACAGGCCATACCCAAAAGTTTGGTCTAGGCTGAATTAACCTGACTCCGCATCATCTTCCAATTTAGTTTGATAAGGGCAAGAGTTATGGGTCATTGTTTATACTGCTGGGTTCTTGGTTTTAGAACGAATACTGGAAATGTAATGTGAATTTTAAGGCCACTGAACAATGCTTATATCTTGGAAAATATCTCAACCTTTAGACAACCCTTACCACTACTGCAATGCTGCAGACAATACAGCATGAATCAGCTCCTGGCTTTAAATATAGGTGATGGGGGTAATGGACAGCGTTTTTATAAAAAAAAAAGTCAATGGGCGTTGGTCTCCATTTGCAATCTTGGATCTTGCCAATAACGTCCATGTCTAGTTGCATCTAATAGAAGGCCCCGTGCCCATCATGTGGGCAAATGCGTAAATACTTTACCGGACAGAAGGTCTCGCTTTCCCTTTGTGTTGGGTGTGGTGCACACACCGGTAAGATCCAACGCATTGCCCAGCATTGTGTTCATCCGGCGGAAGATGCCTGCGTTGCTACAGGTGGACAACGCAGGAGACTCGGGGTCCCAGCGATCATGGGCTCGAGGATCGTCTCTCTAGAGAGCCAACGCAGAATTTTATTTATTTTAAGTTAAGATACTTTTAGCACACCTTTTACGACGTAAATATTTTATTAGCTCAGAAAACAAAACAACTTAAGTGTCTGAGTCGACAAACTGCCCTTAGGCCTGTGCCTTGTTGAAAACATAGGCAAAGTGTGGGCTAGGCAAAGGAAGTTAACTTTGCAAACCATATTTGAGTAAAACTCACCAGAGAAAAGGCCATGATGGGAACAGACTGTTAGATATGTAACAAGCATAACCGTCGGTGAAGATACGAGGCCATATTTATGAAGTCTGTTAGCTGGATAATTAGTCACAATTTGTTAAACGTGTGCTAGACCAATCACGAGCGCTAGGGGTGCTTCCCCACGTCTACTTCACGTGCTCTCACATCAAAGCCAATCGGCACTTAACGTGTCGCGGTAGTACTACATTTTGCACCATAACTTTGATCACACGTGGTCCCTAGTCTAATAATGCAGTCGTTTTTCACTGGCATTAGAACATGCGCAATCGCAGAACAATGTGGAGTCGTGATTTTTCTTTTTCCAAGGACGTTTAACGGCAACTGAACACCCTAATTCCACGTCCATAATCACGTTCACGACTGTGAAACCATGGTATATTGGCACCTGGTGACATGGTTGAGAAGATTCTAGTATGTAAGCGGAAGTGCTAAAGTATTGCAGTAACTATTTGGAAGCTAATTTTGTTTTAATTCTGCAAATGCTCTTATGTCCACAAGGGGGCACGCTTAGTCAGGGCTATCGAGTTCAACAGTATGGTTCCGGAAGTAAAAATCCTATTCATATTTTGTGTTTTGATTATGAGTCATAATTTCGTAACCATCCAATGCAGGCTTACCACTAGCTACAAGGTTGTGATACGATAAGCATATGCTCCCGTATAAGACACAAGTCCTTATGACATATCAACCTTGTTTTAAGAAAAATACGTTTTATTCGCGCTGTCACGGAGAAGTACCACACTACCCACAGTCCTCAAGTGTAACAGCGAAGTCTCTGATTGGTGGAGCTCGCTGTTGCCATGGAAATGTTTAAAACCCACATACGAACCTGGCTAACATGCTCATCATGCTTGTTAAAGAATTTTGGCACAATGTTTAAAACCTTCGAATGTCATGTTGACTACAGCTAGCTTTTAGCTGCAAGATCATACATTACATTACGTCGACACTATTTTCAAGAATATAAACACTATGAGAAGGATTCAAATTCAAGAAGAAGCGCTCTAAACTATTGTTATGAATGGAAGTCCTTGGAAACGCAATGGTTTATGGATTGAGTAACGTTAGTTCATTAACGTTACCTCATTTAAATAATTGTGTAACGTTACAGTCTTGTACCTTTTTTTTTTTTTTTTTTTGCTCCGATTCAAATGTTTGATAGTCATGCTTCATGTCATAGCTGGTTGGATTGGTTCAAGGCTTAAAACTCTTTTTTTCTTAAATGTGTTAATGACAAAAAAAAGTACCTCAAAACCCCAGATTTCCTCCCCAGCTTTCTGTTTATGTTTGAAACACAACTGTGTAGTGAGAGAGGTAAAGGACAGTGTGAGACAATCTGTATTTATACAGTCTATGGAGACAACAAGCATTGTAGGAGGAGGAGTAATGTTAAAGGGGAGTGCTAGCTACTCAGCTCTCAGGTGTGGGACGGGCATATGCAGAGTTTTAAAGTATAACACAACAGTTTTTGTAATGCAGATTTAAACCACAAGGGAATTCTGAATCTGGAAAAAGCTGAAAAATTGTAATAGCAAATATGTTTTTTGCTGTATTTTTCAAATAGAAATAATAAATATTCCAGGAATTCCTAAATTATCATGATGTCAGTTTTTGCCTGGTTTATGCATTCTAGGAGGGTCACATTCACTATGTATTCAAGGGTTAAAGATACTCTCATTAATTTATTCATTCTCATTTAAAATACTGGGGTTTTTATTTATAGCTTTATCCATTTTCCCACAGGAACATTGATGTGATTTATTTAAAATAAATTAAATAGCTGTTTGCAGTTTTTTTTAGACCGGGCACGATGGGGATTGAATCCACAAACTTTTCTGTATTCAAAACTCAAACTCTAAACAGGATTATACATACATAAGACACACACATGCCATAAAATAGCTTTGCCATCTTCATGTAACCATAATATATCTTTCTAAGAACCAACTACACACGTTCTGTACGAAAAACACTAGTAGCCTAATTTCTTTAGTGCCTTTTGCATTTTCAGTGTTACAGTACTTAGCCAGTAGCCGGTTGTAAAGGATATCAGTTATTAAGATACTCCTTAAAGGTGAAATAAGCACTTACTCCGAAAACCACGTTTAATAGACTTTATGCTGCTTTCTAGTGGCGTAGAGCAGCTGTGCCAATACTAACGCTAGGGTTAGAATCTACCAGCTACAGCTACTACAGGATATAGCTCATACTAGGGATAGGGGGGAAATTAATCCATGTAAGTATAATGACTGTGCTTCCGCATCCTCGTGGTTTAAATTGAATATTGTAATGCCCATCTGTGCATTGCATGGTATTATGGGTGATTTTCAGGTTTTAAGTGAACACATTTCATCACTCTTGAGGGTGAGAGTGCCCGTAGGGAACCTGGAGCCTGTACGATCCCTTTAAAGCTACTGACCACACGATGGCGACACATTGTTAGTTGTACGCCTAGGTCAACGTTTGTTTATCGCTGGTTTAATCTACAAACAATATATGCCGGTTTGAATCTACGCCTTGGAATGAAATTACTATATTCATAAGACTAATTACTTTGTACTATTTGTCCCACTTTACTGATCACATGACAGGCCTACATCTTGAAGTGGGCCTACTCAAGATTTTTACGGAAAAAACGTCCTTGAATAAACGTTGTACATATAAATGTATATCTTAAACAAATGGCATAATGTGAATGTTAAATGCATTCCCTGTTTCAAACAGGTTATTGTTCTAGCTATAGACTACAACGAGTATACCTTCTGTGGCATTAATAACAGTCTTGATCAAGCTGGTGCCGACTAAATTCTCGACTTTTGAGGCAGCTGACTGCACAGTTAACGCCTACATGCTTTGAATGTGATGCCTTTCCATTTCCTCTTGTTGCCATTTCGGGAATACCAGACTCTTTTCAGTGGAAAGCCTGGGAATACCGGGTTAATGAAAAGTGAATGCTGCCCTAGCGTGCGCCTATCATTGGCTGTCCCGACCACCGAGTCTGGCAGGCAGAAACGACGGGGTAGAGCTGGACCGACCGAGCCGTTCGTGGAATACCGAGAGGAAAAACGGAAACTCTGATAGCTTGGAAGGAATGCCAAGCTTTCTCGGTTAGGGATTTTGAGACAAACGCATATTCTGTCAACAGTATACGATGGTTTAAAGTTGAAGATACCAGCTTCTCCGAGCTGTGATGTGGTGACGCGGCTCAATGTAAACGACAGGAAGCTAACATTAGCTGCCGTTAGCTTGTTGGTATAGATTGAACAGTACATCAGCAGTTTGGAGACTACCTTTTATGAGTCGTTTTACATTTACTCAACTGTTATGGAAAGTTTGTTGATTTTGGTTGATCTTGTCTAATGTTGTCAAAAATAGGATGTAAAGTAGCTAACGTTGCCTTGGTTAACTTTGGGTTTCACACCAGCTCAGTTTGTTATATATCTAGCTGGCTAGTAAATAGCTTCAGCTAGCCGGCTACTTTAGACTGACTCCAACAGAGAATTGTGCTTTAAATTAGCTCATATTGGTAGATATTTTTCTACAGGTGTTTTCGCGTCTTACTTGTCCTTGGTATGACTTTCTATTTAACTTTGAAGGGTATTTTCGAGGTTGAACAAAGGTTTATTTGGTACAGAAACGAAAGCTACAGTACTTAAAAATCCAGCTATGCAATCATCAAATCACCACTTACTCCAATGCTAGCATGCTAACGTTGAGTTAGCTTGCTAAACTTCAGATACTGCCATCACTTTATGTCTGGCTTTGAGGCCTTTTTTGAATTCCTCTCTTTCTTGGAGAAAAGTACATTTTGCGAACCTTTTCATGGATTCCATGTTATGGTTGGATTTGGACATTGTTTGAATGACGTCGGATAAAACTTGATATTGGGATATTTTATACTCTATTTCTTTAACGTATACATTAAAGTGGACATTTCAAAAGAATTTTGACAACTTCGTAAAGGTGAGATATGCAATTCTTAATAAGCTTTACTTTTAGCTACAACTTACATTTGAATATAATCATATTTGTATTATGTTGTTTTGTCTCCTTGTATTATCAGTTAAATTTTTCAGAATATGAATCGTGTAACGATAGGCCTATAACTAAATGTATCATAACATGAGCTCTAGCTATTAAAGCTGTCTTTTTTGCGTGCCATTTAAAAAAAAAAAAAATATAAGAAAGAAAAGCTAATTGCTCTTCTGTCTCCTGAGTGTGGTTGGTCACCTTTTAACGTAAGGATGTCCACGGTTAGAATAGACATCATCTGTCAATCTCTTAATGCTGAGTGCCCCCCCCATTGTTATATATTTATATATATATATATATATATATATATATATGAGAGAGAGAGATGCTGCAGTGGTGTACTTGTTCATCACACATTGTTTTCTGACAGCTAATGGTTTTGGCATTGCAGGCCATACAAGGAAAGTGCGTTCCCACTCAGTATGACATTATTTCAAATAATTTCAAGTGTTGTAGTGGCTAAATCCAGCTCACATGATTCTGGGCTTTACTGTCCAGCAGTCTGTTTACAGGGCATTATAAGCTCCTTGCTTTGAGGAGAGGCTGTAATTCCACAGCCCTTCTTGCACAGTTTCTGTCAATTCATACATTACTCGAATCATCTTCTGCTTACCTAACCTTACAGGCTTCTTCATAGGGAGGAACCTTGTCTTTAAGACCTGCAGTTCCCGGTTATTGCGTTTCCTTTCTGATGTTGCAAAACATCGTTATCATGTATTATTGCACCGCTTATTGGTCATATGTAAAATACAGACATTTGTTCTCCCCCAGTTTAAGTTACCGTTAAGCATTTTATCTTTTAAGATCTATCTAAGACATGTTTTGATAGTTTATTTTGATAGTTTAGTTTAGGTAGAAACAAAACAGAAAAAGTTTTAAGCTTTAAAATCTCCTTTTTTTTTTTTTTTTTTTTCACCTTACCTGACTTCTCTGGACCATCTTCTCCTCACCATCACCATAGATGATGTGCGAAGTGATGCCCACCATCAGCGAGGCAGAAGGGCCTGGTGGGGGAGGCGGTGGAGGACGGGGCTCCGGCTCCCCCTTGCAGTCCGACTCGGAGGGCCACTTTGAATCTCTGATGGTGTCCATGCTGGAGGAGAGGGACCGTCTCCTTGACACCCTGAGAGAGACCCAGGAAAACCTGGGCTTGACCCAGGGCAAGCTACACGAAGTCAGCCATGAGAGGGACTCTCTGCAGAGACAGCTCAATACAGCCTTGCCACAGGTAAGGGAGAGAGACTTTCTTGTCTTTTTTTTTTTTTTTTTTCCCCGGCCAAGCTTAGTGCCTCAATATTGTGGAAAATCACTCTTATGTCTTAAAGTTAATGTCTTACTTCACTTTCTGAAATTCCTGTTTTGAGTTAGTAGCTATTGTGCTTTTGCATAATGGGCTGCACAGCTACAATTACCATATACCAATACCAATACCAATTACTTTGAGCATTTGGAGCTGTGTCCCCCCTTTTTCTAAAATTATGTTGATGCCCCACAATTAGTATTTAATTTATCTTTCCAACAAAATCGGTCTACTTGCATGTCTGTTTATGATGATTTCTCGGGTTTCTCTCGCTCCTGGCCCCTGGCCTTATGTTTTAAACAAAGGGATCAAGTTTCTTGCCTTTTAATGATGCATTAGATGCTGGTTGTCAACTTAGCATTTTGGTAGTTTTGGTTGAACATGCAGCCAGTCTATCAAGGTTTCCATTTAATATAGAGCAGGCTACCCCGTAGTATCAGAGCTGATCAGGATCACAGTTCAGGTTATATTGTTATTTTGGCTTCACCGCTAGGCTTTTATTTGCTGACGCGCAGAGCAGCGTGCTTCATAATTTCACTTTCCTTGAACAAGACACTGGTAATCTTAATAATTAAAAATGTGTGAATGGTTTCATAAAATAATTGCTTGTATATTACCTCATTGCCGTGTGTGTTACACCTGTGTGAGTTCTGCTTTTTTGGAGTTCCGTGAGATGTGTGTGACATTTTTTCATAATCTAATTTATAATCTAGTCTGGACACTTGCCAATAATGTAACCCTGTACGGTTCATTTTCTGCTGCCATCAAGAGACTGAAATGACCGGCTTGTTGTTAAAGAGTAATTGATAAGAAATGGTCATTAATGATGCAACGGTCACGGTGTAGTAGACAAAGGGGGTTTCACTGAATTCACTGCTACCTGTAATTTTAGCGGCAGTTTACATTTAGTTTGCATTTGTAAGTCAACAGACTTCTTAAAGCATGCGATTACTGCCAAGTGCACATGGGTCATTTTTGTTTGAGTGGAGTGCTGCACAAGGAGCTTGGACTGTGTACCTTTCACCACCAGTAATTTGAGTCAAATGCCTTTGGGTTTTCAGTAAATGAAGAAAACCCCTCTACATCCTTTTGAAAAGTTTTTCTTTTATTTCTTTTTATTACAGTACATTTTATTCTCACTACCTCAATTCAAATTGGCTCTTTGTGTTGCGTTCTCTAGCATTTAATTCCCAGTAGTGAAAAAAAGTTATTAAGTTAAAGTTGTTATACACATGATGTGTGTGTTATTCACATTGCTCTATTGCTGTCACCTGATTCTCTGGCTGTCTCCCAAACTGGGATTTATAGTGCGTCTGGAAGGCAGAAAAAGTAAAACAATGAAGGGATATAATCTGGATTCTCTCTGGATTCTATGATGTTATAATGAGGCTTTTTTATTTCTTACTAAATTGGCATTCTTCATAATATCATTTTAATGGGGTAGTGGGTGCTTTTAATTAGGCAATTGTAGCACTTGAGTAGTTCATTGAATTGCTTAAATACTGTAGATAGTATCTTAAAATCAGCATTGCCCTTTTAGATGGAACAGGAGTGACAACATGGTAGGGTAGATTGTATACTTCATATTACACTACATGGTTATTAAATTTATTTAAAGACTGTAGCGGAATTGATATAAGCTCTGTTTGTTGCGTCATAGCCAAATAGGGAATTGTAACAAAACTCAAGTATTTAATGGGTATCTACGGCTCCAATCACATGTGTCCTTTGACCAAATAACTTTGGCTTGAGTAACTTTCATAATCAATGTTTCACATCCATGTCATCATGAAATCCTGCTGAGTGTTTCTGACACTGTATCTAATCATTGCTCCTGTACCCTGACATCTCAGTGGACAAATGGATAGAGAGAACACAATGTTTGTCATAACATGACAACAGTATTTTGCCCTTGCTACTGTGCTAACTCCAATGCCTCTTACCGCCTGAAGGAATGCATAAGGCCAAATCTCCCACCCTTACCCGCAGGCTCCATGTCTTCATCTGCCAGATTAAATTGTTGTATTTGTTTTATTTTTGTGTCAAATATTTTATTTTGATCTCTCTCTCTGTCTCTCCACTTTGAGTGTACCCTTCTTGTGGAATGTACAAACATTCCATCGAGGCCTGTTCACACATTCACCCAGCTCTTCAACGTATGATTTTATAGCCTGAGTTGGATGTGGGTCATTACCTCCCTGATCCAACCCCAAATTATGTTATTTGAATGTACTGTGTATAGCTCTTTGTTTACAATTGCATTTCAGCTTGTTAACCGGGACAACTCGTTCACATCCATACTACCGATTTGAAGTTGTACTGCTGTCACCTTTGGTACTAACATTTAAATCTTTTCACCACAATTTATATTGAAACAATAAATAAACCAAAAAGTAATTTAAATAAGCAGGTAAAAATATATTGCCTACAAACATACCGTACTAAGGTTTACAATTATGTAATTTTGTTTACGCCAAACACCAAACAGCCATAGAACAGACGTGGCTCGGCGTCTGCTCCAATTTTGCGCTGGTGTAGACAAATTCATAGTTTAGGCGTCAACACTATTTTCTCCTCTGGGTCTGCACCCACAAAGTGTTTAGTGTAAACTACAAGCTGAAACTAATTGTCCTTCCACTGCGTGTGTGCTTTGTGTACCACAGGCCTGAACTTCAGGAACAGTTTCACAGCTTAGATACATTTTTTGTATTATTATTTTTTTTTAAATTCAAAACGATATCCCCAAAACGCCCTCTGTTTCTATTGCGCATGGTACATTGCTGATAGGTAGTGGATAGGTAGATGGGTAGTGTTGTCACACTTTCAGTTTGATACAGGTGATGATCGATCGTAACATTTTACAGACAGTTGACTTGCTTGATGGACCCGGATGATAAGCAATTTACTGCAAACATGGGTATATATGGATATCAAATTTATATAATTTTTTTAAACTAGTTTTAGAGCCAGTATGTTAAGCTTATATATATATAGGTTGTTATCCAAGGCTTGGCTGGTAATAAATGTCTTGTAGTGCTGCTGTAGATTTGTCAGAAGAAGCTTCATACTGGATGTACACCCCAGCGACTACAGTGTGTGATTAAAAGAATAGCAATGCTTTATTATGTGCTCTGTTTAGAGAGGGGCGATCAGAGTGATCACTCTAAAGGAATGTAAACACACAGATAAGATAGAGAGGAAGAATTCATGAAGGTGACTGCCTGTGCATTATGTAAACGATGAGAGCAGAGATCCCTTGTGTCAAGCCTGCACATGGGGGGGGGGCACAGATTCTAGCAGTGGTCTCCTTTTTGGCCCCAAAACTATGAACCTTTTTGTTTTAGAATTGTTTTTATACGTATTGATTTATACTGTCTCCCTTTACCAAGGATGCCATTCTTACATCTATTAAAGCATCTCAGGATTGCCATTTTTGTGTGAATTAATTATGCATATTATCAGTAAAATTGATAGTCGGACTGTTGCCACAATGTTTGACTTAAATTAGTAGCCTACACTCGGAGCAATTCAGACAAATTAAACGGAAATGACATCAGACATGATGAAAAATAAAGGTATTCTAGGTCAAGTGTTCAGGTAGCTAAGATCCTTTAGTTTGACTTTACCTCCTGTCGCTTTGCATTTGACCAGCAGGCTTGGCCTCTCTGAATAGCAGCCATTGTGGTGTCTAATTAGTTTTTGACAGGGAGCCCTCGTCTAGGAGAGCAGATGCCCTCTGCCACAGTGTCAAATTTCAGCACACGCCAAAAGCTTTTAAGAATGAAAGTCATTATCTGGGTACAAGGTGTGATCTAAATTCCGAATACAGTGTAACGTAGTTGTGACAGGGTGATTGGTATGCACTACACGTTTTAAAAACTCCTAGCAGCATGTGAAAATGTGTGGCATCTCGCACTAAACAACAGACTTTAGCGTATCTTGTATTTACACCAAAAATGCTGCTCCCACTAGACTATCAGACCAGGAGAGGAGAGGATTTCTGACATGGAAGCCCTGGCCATGTGATACCTGTAGAAATAAACGGTACTAGGGCTCAAAAGAGGACAGAAGAGTAAATCATGCCTACATGTGTGTTTAGCAGGAATAGTATTAAATGAGAAAAGTTGAGCTGTGTTTTGACGCTGACAATTTCCTGAGTGAGCACCCCCACACCCCCCACTTAATGTTTACCCCCCCCCCTCACCCAATGATTAAACGAAACTTACGCCCATGGTATCAACACTAAAAGTAGCAATTTGCTTGTTGGGATAAGGAAAGCTTGTTTAGCAACTGGGTGCTAGTACGAACTGTGCTAGCATCTCTCTCTCTGCCGTACAGTTTGTTTTTGGCCCCTATACAAATATTTAGCAAAAAGGCATACTCTACAACAACCTTAATCAAAAAAGAGTCACATTTTATACAAGAAGCTCCACTCAGCCAAAACGTATATTGTAAACGTATGTATTGTAAGGACATCCAATGACCACAGCCAGCACCAGGAATATGAAAATATTAAATAGTGAAGTAACTGCCAAATATTTGAATTGGGACCAAGGCCAGCTAGCGCCGATTTGATAGCTAGCTGGTACACAGGCTAGAGGCAATGTTTAAATTCTTTTTAGTTGCGAATTCTGAAATACCTCAGTGAGGGAGGTCATATTGTGCAGGCTTTAGCCAATGTACTTTATAATATTATGGAATGGAATGCAAAGAGCTAAAAGTGTGTCAAACAAGTGTTTTTTACTTGATTCAGGAGCACATACTAGAGGACTAGACAATGATGAATTGGACTAGTTATCTGCTAAGGCCTTTGTGCGTTCCTCTGTGTTTTGGTACGCTGTGTCTTTAAGAGGTTGGCACACATATCACTGTCCCCACTCCTTTTAATCTCCTCCCTCTATTCTGCGGCTTACTGGGCCGCCCAGTCTACTTCTAACCAGCACGTCACACTTTTACCCTCTGAGCCTGACACCAATTTAGCCCACAGCAGGGAGAGATGGGATCAGACGTGTGTACACACAAGACTGTGCATATCTTGTACAAGGGCTTATGATTTTATCTTTCATAGTCTGCCTATACAGTATGTTGTTTTGATATATTTTTATTGGCTGAAACTGTGTTTAATTTACGGTTTGGTACGTACCTAGGTTTGGGGGTCACAGTTCGGTCTGGCTTTCGGTACAAAATGAAAAAAAACAATCCATTTATTTGGAGAACAAACTGAGTGTGGCCACAATCCTTTTTAGAAATAAAACGTATTCTATAATCTATAAAGCCCGTTACTACATGCGTATACGCTTTGAATCCGCTTGCATGTTAATAAATGAGTGTTTGTGCACTGATGCTTTTATTCCCACCTCGCGTCGTATTTTTGAAGCGTTTTTACAATGGAAATACATAAAAGAAGCAGAAATACGCTACAAATAATCATTAATCTTGTTTTTTTTATCCCCGCCCCACCATTTGATTGATCCGACTGTTGTCAAACTTATTCATATAACTTTGTTGGTTGTCTGAATTTTTAATATATTCCTGAATCTGCATAACTGTCGTGCAATATGAATAATATTATGTTTATACTGCACGATTAATGCAGTGCAATTTATATCATGACCAAAAGCGCTTTTCTTGAACACACAAAGTCGCATTGTGATGACGTAAGCGTGCTCAGGCCGAACGTTGAGCGCAATGTGAGGGGGGGGAAATCGTGCTTGGGCACAGTACAACCGGGCCTAGTGAGTACGCCCCAAGACCTTCTTCTGCGTGGCATAACAAAATAAATAGAATAATAAATACAAAGTAAATAGAGGTATACAGAGTTATACCGCCACTTCAAGTTCTCAGCTAGACTGTCTCTTTGGTCTATTGAGCAGTGTTACATTAGGTAAAATTTTTAGGTTTCATTAAATCTTTACTTTAAGTTTTTAATGTGTGCACGAGGGAACTTTGTAGCGCGGCTTAAGCACTACAAGAAGATGCTGGAAGCCAGTATTCTTTACAACAGAGTATGGTCGCATATCCAATGAGATAAATACTCCTATTGTCTTGGTAATGGCTTTGGTCCAATCTGAATTTGGATCCAGTGGTTGCTTAAAAGCAGTAGTAGTAGCGGACTTGTGAGCTGTTTTTTCTTAGCACCAGTGTATTGGCATGTTCGATGTGGTACTTGCAGCATATCCGACAATCGTTGAACAATGTCGACACACAGATCGATCACTCGATCTGCAACTCTTTTCCAATCAATGTACGTAACTGGAAACCCGAAATATGCCCAATATTGGTAGTCATTCGAATACAAGCGTGTACAGAACCCTGTATCGAATGGTTCAGAACGAATACATGTACCGTTGCACCCCTATGTTTTAATGTCCTTCCATACTAATTTAAAAGAATAAACCTCCTGATACTATTTAGAAGTTTGATGTGAGAGCTCCCCTCCTCATCATTTTGAAATGCAGTCTGTCAAAACTGTCACATAGCTATTGGATGGCATTTTAGACACTTTTCTATAAAGGTGGTTCATGGTCAGGTTAGGTGTGTCGCAGCTGCGCTAGCATTTTACACTGACCCCATACTTACAAACGAACCTACTGACCCAGATTTTTTATTTATTGTGAAGGCTGATGGGAATGAGGAAAGCTAGATAGAAAGAAGAGGGACAAATACAATGTGTAGTAGGAAAAACTTGGCTGCAGTACGACTCAGCCTCTGCTCTGGAATGTAGGAAGCCAGCCACTCTGTAATTACCTTCAGGTTCACCTCCCATTGGCTAAATGAGACCTTGGTCTAAGCCAGTTTTCAGCTCCTCCTACTCCTACAGCAGAACGGATCCAGGCTAGTCACTGAAGATGCACTGAGGCCTGGCTGAAGGGCAGAGAGAATAGTTGTGGCTGAAAAGGACAAGCAGTTCCGGTAGCACCCCCTCTGACTACCCTACTCTCTTTTGCAGAAATGTAAGGAGGTCGCCTTGCCTCTCAAGGTTCTTGTCCTACAGGGCGAAAAATCAGGATGGCACATTCTCTGGGCCCAAGCATGCGTGTAATCCTTAAAAGCATGGTGTGAGAGGGAGAGCAGGACAGATGGTGTAAACTCACGACAGGACATGAACTCACAGTTGTATTCCCTTATTTCCACCTTAAAGAAATTCAATTTAATGAAAAGTTAATCAGCTACTCTTCTTTGATATTTTCTTTCCTATATTTCTGTTACTCCGGTGTTATTGAAGATACTATGGGGTTCCCATAGAGGTATCTTTATGTCTATCTGATCTGTTTATAGCTTTTTTTAAAAAGCAGAAATCTATGGATTAAATTCTTCATGGTATAAAGCGGTTAGAAGGCAAATACCATGTGATGTAAGATCTTGGTTGACCTAAAAGGGTTTGTAGTTTTAAAAGATGTTGTCTTTTAGGCAGCCCATTATGGAAACACATTTCTTGCCATCAGCAAGGCCTAATGCTATCATGTTAAACAGATTTCAAAATTAGGCCAGCCCTTTTGCTTCCCTTTAGACAGCACCACTGGAAAATTGTATTCTTTACAATAGAGGCCCTTTTATTATGACATCACTTAAAGCCAGGGAAATCCTATAATCTCTAATGCAACTAACGTTAAAGGGAGCCAGGTGCCCTGCTTCAGATAAATGTGAAACAAATGTTGAACCATCTTAAGGACCTGACAGAACCTTCAGCTCAGGGACATTGTAAACAGTTTTAACTGCATTGTATATGTCCTATCCTGCTTTAGGAGTTTGCAGCGCTGACAAAGGAGGTGAATGTGTGTCGGGAGCATCTACTGGAAAAGGAGGAGGAGATCGCCGAGCTGAAGGCAGAGCGGAACAACACGCGGGTCAGTGTAAAGCACACGTCCCAAGCTATCCGCCATTATTTCGGGGCTGGACAACCAATATTCATGCACCTTGAACAAAACCTTCAGTCCTTTTATTTATTTATTTATTTATTTATTTATTTATTTATTTATTTATTTTCCATCCTGAAATCTCGATGGAGGGAATGCTATTCTGCTCATTATAACAAACAAATAAATCAATATATCCCATAATCTCAATCATTATTATGACTTATACGTTCCACAGTTGCAGAATTGCCAACAGTATGTGGCACATAGAATGCACTTGTTGGCATTAGGGGTGTTCCTGTGTGTGTGTGTGTGTGTATATATGTATATATGTATGTATATATATATATGTATATGTATATATATGTGTGTGTGAATATCTATATATATGTGTGTGTGAATATGTATATATATGTGTGTGTGAATATATGTATATATATATGTGTGTGAATATGTATGTGTATATATATATATATAAATATATATATAATGGAAATAACACGATAAAAACAAATCCAACATTGCATTACCCTTTGCCTTGTAATGTTAACAATACTTATATACTAATAAGACTTATATACTAATAAATACTTAATAAGACTTTGTGGTCTTTATAAAAACTTTTACCGACTGCTACAGAAAAGTTTTTCCACTATTGTCATGTGACACCAATAATTTGTTACGATTGGTTCAACCCATTTAAACTCTGCCATGGTTATTTATTCACGCACACTAAGGAGATTGATTAAAAGCACATGACTTATTGGTACATTTATATTTACATTAATAGGCTGATATTTATACCAAAATAGACTATATTTCATGATTTATTGGGAGAAACCAATCAATTCTATGTAAAATCAGACATTCAGCACCCCGATCTAGCTGGAATGATCCTTGTTTCATAACCACATTTTGCGACGTTTCGACTCTTGAGATTGACAGTCGAATCAGGCTCCTTAGATCGAATTGTCAAATAGTCGACTATTATGGGTGGTCCCAAGTTGCCATAGTTATTTTTGCCCCTCGATAACAACGCTGTAAACATCTCCTTACCGGTAACTACCAGACTGTGACAATTGGCTGTGTTGCATGACTTTTTTTGGTCAGTCTTGTCTAAAGCTGTACATTGAGCCTGTCTAACACTGCGCATTATGTTTCCAGCTCTTACTGGAGCACCTGGAGTGTCTGGTATCCCGACACGAACGCAGCCTGAGAATGACTGTGGTGAAAAGACAGGCCCAGTCCCCAGCAGGCGTCTCCAGTGAGGTGGAGGTTCTCAAAGCTCTAAAGTCCCTCTTTGAACACCACAAAGCTCTAGATGAGAAGGTAACGCTGTGTATTTGTGTTCGGTGTGGTGGTTTGGTTAGTGGTTGAGGAGAGAGCTGAGAATATGTTTTGTTGAGCGGGCCTTGACTTGTCATTGTGTTCATTTATTTGCATTCCAGGTGAGGGAAAGACTGCGCGTGGCCTTGGAAAGATGTAGTGCTTTAGAAGAACAGCTCACCATGTCACACAAAGAAGTAAGCATCTACATGTAAACTAAAGCCCACACACACCCAAAAGCACGGGTTCAAACTAGGGGTAGGCGATATATCTAATATACTCGATGTACCGTGGCGTGTTCTATGTGCGATGTAGTAAATTACTTGATCGCAAACATTGAGTACAAATTGTCATGTCATTTTTTTTAAGACACCGCCATGAGACTCGCTTTGGTGTTTTGCTTCTTTCGCTCTATTCTATGGCTCTCCCTCTCACAGACATAAAAATGAAAAAATCTCATACACATCACCGCCCATCTAGACCACTTTGCTGGGCGAGTGTGTGTGACGTATAGGTGAGACGTTTGTTTCTTATGTCAACTCGTTTGTTCCCTGAAGCTTGCTAGTTTTAGCAAATCTCTGCACGAAATAACCCCGCACCCACTCACTTACTCGTTTTCCAGCCCAACATGGAGGAAGACGCGGGGCAAGATAGGAACGAGGAGCTGGTTTGAAAGAAGAGAAACAATGGCTAAATAACATGTCGTAACAAGTGTTGAAAGCAAACAAATCTCTTCCATTATTTA
>JAOEHI010000018.1:928980-963989 GCA_025447815.1 Percopsis transmontana | reverse complement strand
GATTATTGTAAATATTAATTGTTTTGAGGAGCGAATGATACACTTTCCAGTAATGTTGTGCAAATTCATAGGTGAAGAAATGTAGGCTGCTAATTGTAAGTCGCTTTGGATAAAAGCGTCTGCTAAATGCTTAAATATAAATGTAAAAAAATAACCCTACAGCAAAAAAAGATGATAGCCTACGACATACAATTTTCAAAAGAAAATAAAAAACCTCACCAAAACTCACTAAGTCATCTTTGATTATATTTTAAGAATAATAAAAATAATCACTGAGGTTGGCCCAAGGATTAGTGTGACACATTTTCTTTCAGCAAAAGATAAACTGGTTATTCCAGTTACGGGAATAGGCTGATATATATGCAGTTAAATTCTCAAGGGATTTTGAACCAGCTACAATTCAGATTATGCCAGCTACCATGGAATCAACTGGTACAGTTTTGGTTCTATTTTCACTGCTGGGTATCGCTTCAACACAGTTTTATGGAGAAAGCTTCAGTTTCATGACTCCGCAAAAGGACAAGGATGGGAATTTCGAGGTAGGGTCTTAATAAGAATCTGCAATTTCATTTCTGCCATTTTATATTTCAACAAACAAAAAACTAGCCTAATTAGAAAAACAAAAAGAACAAGATTACTGTATTTATTTAGAAGTCTGATATTTGAAATAAATTGTTTTTAGATTAATTCTTATGTAATTCTAATAGCCTATAGGCCTAGGCTACTTCATATTAATAATCAGAGCTCCGTTATCAAGTTCTGTTTTCTTAAACACATAGGCCTAGCTCTGTTATCTCAATATAAAATAGATAATTCTATATTTTAAATAAGCATGATCTTTAAGTATCCTTCTTCTTATATAAGGATATTGATTCACGTTTATTCAGCACCAATAATAATAACCTATAGCCTTCAACACAATACCCTAATTATGCATTCTATCTATATATTCTATATTGTATATTTTACTATATATATGCCAAAATGTGTTATTTAATTAATTCAATGATGATATTCTTCAATCTGAAACACAAATATAAGTGCAGGTTATTTGGCCACAGGTTTTATTTCATAGTTGGTTCTTACTTCTTTGTAACTGGCACTAGCACGTAGGCTACCAAATATGTAAAATTATTCAAAATCTACTTATTAACGGTAACATGCTGTCCAAAGTAAGAAAGCATAGAGCCATAAGTGCACCAGGAGCAATCAGGTTTTAAATGGGCCAATTGTAACTTCAGTGTTATTGTATAGAAAGAATTCACTCAACAACTTTGAATTTTGAATTTCCAGTTTAAAATTTGACGATATTATATGCCTACACTCTTGACACTATTGTCAGGCATTGTTTTCAAGTATGCATGATGTAATAAAATCTTCCCCAACCTGGCAGGTGAGCTTCTTTTATCGAAGTAATGGGAGGGGAACCTGCGAAAAAAAGCTTTTCTCTAACAGCACAGCCTGTGTTAGATTTGAGAATGCGCAGGCCCTGCAAACGGACAAGGATGTGCAAGGAAAGTGGTGCCAGGCAGAAAGGATAGGCACAGCAACCGTTCCAAAGAGTTCAAAATACTTGACTCTGAGGTAAGGAGAAAACCCAGTCTCCAATCCAAGTTTGGTTAGTCAAATGCAGATTACGGTTAAGTCTGTGGTAAGAACCTTACATCATAGAATTATTGCAAAACTTAAATGAACACAGTATACAGTATGTTTACTTAACAAAATAATTAATAGTAGGCCTACAGTATGTGGTTTAATGGTATTGGTATTAAAGGCCACATTATTATCCTCACTCAGAGGTTAATATTTGTACTACATGTAGACCTAATAAGTGTTCTCTGTCACATTACACTATTCACAATCCACAGGATTGTAATGCTGTTTTCAAACAATGAAGTAAATTACTAGGTAGGCCTGTACAAAGCAGTTGGGTTATAGGGTTTCAACTGTCGCTCCAACAAAAAGTGTCATTAACCGAGGACTTCCATATACAAATGAAAACGCTAAAGAGTGCCAGAGTTTATTAACTTTTGGGCAAAATATTGCCCAAAACTAAAACAAAGCCACAAAAGCCCTAACCCTAGTGCTTACCTGTATTAAAATGACTCCAAAGTTATTAGTTCATTAGAGATTATTGAAACAAGGATTTAGATGTAAATCAAGAAGTGTATTTGGGAGTATTTACACAGTGTGATTGCGTGAGTAGAGCCTTGACATGGTTCAAGCATGTGAATAGGACAGTTTCTTTTTTACATCTTGTATCAGTCAAACATTCCAAGGCCTCACCCTATAGCTAATTATAGCCTTACTTACTGGCAGTACATGTGTTTATATTGAAAGTAAATGATAATGCTGGTGTCAGTGGGGCTGCATTTTTACACTGCTATAAAACAAAAACTGTATGTAAACCTTGAGGTCTTATGTGTCCTGCACATCTGTAATATAGTACTATAGTACTTTAATATGTACTATTATTTCACATTCTTTTTTTGACGATGACTTGACATGTTTTATTTAGTGACACAGGCTGTTGTTGGCCTTCTAATGTAAATGGCAAATCTAACTGGACTGTTGAAGCAAGGATGGACCTGGGAACTCGATCAGACATATATGGCTTCAACAGATGTCCTGTCACTGCATCTGTGGCTTCTTTACGGTACGCTAATTGTTTAGGTTGAAATTAAACCATGTTTCTTACAGAGGCATATTATCACTGGACAAATGTAATGCTGGTAAAAATATTTGTGGAATATGTAATGTATACTACTCTAAAATGTACAGCCTACATACTAAAATCCTATACCTATAAACCCTAAGAACTATAGAAAGTTAAGAACACAAGAAATGTGTGTATAGGGGGCAGGACAGTCTAGTGGTCTAGGTGTTGGACTCCCAGCCAGAAGGTTGTGGGTTCAAGCCCCAGAGTTGGCCTACTTGAGCAAGATGCCTAACCCCTATCTGCTCCATGTAATAGCACCATGTAATTGTAAGTCGTTTTGGATAAAAACATCTGCTAAATGACCTAATTGTAATGTTAAACAAGAAAAAAGAAAGGAAATCTTCATATTGTCATATGCTGTGTTTATGGTGTGTAGGGTGCCTCAGAACTGTTTTTCAAAGCTTCCTCTTTTGGCCTATGATCCGGATGGAGATCATGTGAGATGCAGATTTGCTGCAGGTGTGCCTGCAAACATTACTCAGGATGTGGTAAGACAATAGTCCACGCTATCCAAGTAATAATGGATACCATAGTATTTTCTGCAATGTCACAGATCTTGTGTTCTTCAATGCATTTTTTATTTATTATTCAGATTAGGTTTGGTTGCAAATGTGTAGCACTGTTAATTATAATCATTAAAAAGAATTGATAGACTAATGTTAATATTTTGTAATAAATAATACTTTTGTTTTATATTTCACATTCACACAGAATCAGTGCACAATTACCACCAAGGGCCCATTGCAGATTGGTGTCCATGTGTTTGAACTGGTGCTGGAAGACTATTCCAAAAATGACATCAAACTTTCCTATGCAGATGGAACAACTTTGTTGAAAAAGGCCTTCAATGCTTCCTCACAAACAAACAATTCATCTCCTTTCTGCCAAGTTAGCCTGCAATTTACACTGGAAAGTAAGTAAAAGAAACAATCACCTTGTCTATGGAGGCTTTCAGCCCTCCAATAGTTTGACTGTTGCCATAACATCCCACTGTGTTTTTTAGTAATTTCTCCACTGCCAAACTGTGTACTTGGTCATGTGCTGCCCCAGTTCTTGTACCAGACACCATCCCATGGGGACATTCACCATGCTTCTGTTGGGGAAAAATTCCAGCTTTATATCAATGCCCAGGCTACTCATGCTACGTATGTTAAAATTCTTTCTTATCAGTGACATGGTGAAGAAACATGTATTATAACTATTGTTATACATGTATAATAACTATTGTGCAAAATTATCTTGCATTTTTAATGTGTCCTTTTTTCTTCAAGAATAAAAACCTTTCAGGTCAGTGGCCCCTTAAATATGACCAAGGAGTTCAAGAATAGCACACTAGGGAAAGCTGACGCTAGTTTGAGTTGGACACCACAACTCAGGGACCTAAACCAATTTGTTCCTATTTGTTTCACTGCAGAGACAAATGAAAGGTGAGTGTGTGGATGTGTGAAGTTGCCATGGACACCATGGCAGCACCCACCCAACAGCTATGGAGAGACATAAGTGGGGCCTGTAAAGCGATAAGATAACTTATCAGGCATTAAACACTTCATTCTAAAAAACAAATGTACTGAGCTAATGATCTCAAAATCAATGTTATCTTGTGTTATCCTGTGTGTTGCTTATAAAGATTTGAATTTCAAAATATGTAGATGTATTGATATAGAACAAGCATTAAAAATGTTACTTAGGTTAGATTACAATTACCTTAAATTATATTAAATTCAAAGCCCTATTGCTTATGTCCTTAATTTTAACTATTAAACTGAGCACATGGTTATAAGCATAAAATACACCTTTAATATAGGGGCCTTTTTATAATAAAAAATTTAAAGCTGCTGTAGGTGGGATTTGAGAGTTGCAACAAGAGCTAGCTAAAAAATAATGAAAGAGAGTAAGATTTTGATCAACAACCCAAAAACCCACCCCATCCCCCTCTGCTCCCTTCCTCTGGAGCCCGTTGGTCTGCCATTGCAAAGAGCCATTGAAAAACCTGTTGCAGCTGTGTGCACGCATTCATTTGACAGGCAAGGTAGATTCATCGGACCAATCAGGGAAAAATCTAAATCGACTAATATATGCCATAGACAGATGTCTATGGCATTTCTAAGAAATTACACTAAATTAATAGCTCTTAAATCCTACCTACAGCACCTTTGAAGAACACATCATAATAACAGTAGCTACAATTTTGTATTTGCTCTCATGTAACCTTTGCCATTCATTTTTGCTGTCATTCAGCCAATCAGAAACAAGGTGCATCATTGTAATAGTGACCAAATCATCTGCAGATGAAGGTTTGCAAAAAATATATATCCTTTTAAACATTGCAACAATGTCATATTGTACTCTACTAAACAATGGAATAGTTACATTTGTTAGTGTAACAATTTAAAACTGAAGTACAATGTAATTCAGAAAGTAGCTCCTGGTGAAACAATGTAAAGGCGGTAGTTCAATTTCAAATACTACCAAAGGAATTAAAAGTTGACCGGGATAGTCAATATTATTTTTATGTAGGTGTGGTCAGTGCTTGGTTAATATTGGATGACCTGCTTCTATAGGAAAGGCCATTGTGTCATGTACTGCCAACCAGATGACAGTTGCCTTGGAGAAGACTTCCATGCCAGATATTGACAAGAACTGGCTTAAACTGCAAGACCCTTCGTGCTCTCTTACTTCAAACAGCACACATATCATGGGCACCATGTCGTACCAGGCCTGCGGTACAACAGTTGAGGTAATGGGAGAGGCATTTCATTTATCTGAGTTTTTACACTGGCGTAATACACAAAAATAAGGATCCAATTTTTGGTTGTGTAATGCAAATTATATTGGCCACTCAGCACCAACAGAAGGATGAGGTTGTTTCCTTTGTGGCCTCATCCCAAAGCTGCTTTTAATTTTCCAAAAGCCCAAAATTGTCATATTTAATGTTTTCTCTGCTGCTTTTTTTATTTTTAGGATAAAGGAGACTTTATTGCATACAAGAATGAGATCAACTCGTTTGAGCTGCCCACTGCTATTATAACTCGAAGAAGGAAGGTTAATATCAGATTCTCCTGCCTGTTTCCCAAGACCATCAGCATCTCAAACAACTACCAGCTACACAAGACGGATTATGTATTTACAGAGTCCAGCTTCGGCAGCTTTGGCTATTCATTTGAGCTCTACACCAGTAGCAATTTCACTACAAAGGTGGCGCCTGATGCATATCCAGTACAGGTCAAGCTCCTGGAAAAAGTCTACATGGGTATTAAGGCTGTGTCTGATCTGCCAAACATTACCATGTTTGTGGAGTCATGCAAAGGCACTCCTAACGACAATCCTATTAACAGCCTCTCCTACAGTCTGCTTGAAAACGGGTGAGAACTATGCTCAACACACAAATCTTTTATTTTCTCTGTTTGTCCTTTATAGGTAATATAATGACCTTAGTCAGGTGTTTTTGATATTGTGATATTGATATTGTGTGTTCCTTTTTGTGAAAGATGCCTTAAGGATGACACTTTTAAAGTCTATCCATCTCGTGCCACTTCATACAACTTTGAAATCCAGGCTTTCAAGTTTAATGGAAACTATGACCAGGTAAATTAAGAACATTAGGATACTTTTATATCATTTTAACTACACATCTTATATTGTACTCATGTATGCTTCTAAATGATAACAATAAAAGATCCCTAACATTTGTGACTCTTATTCACTACAGGTGTACATTACTTGCTCTGTCATCCTGTGTGAGCTTGGGAATCCATTCTCCAGGTGTGCCCAGGGCTGCCTGCAGAACTCTAACAAGAGACGCAAGCGAGGGCTTTCCAGAGAAACAGCCGTCCACTACATTACTCAGGGTCCAATTAGAGTGGGGAGAGTGACAGCCCTCTCTGGTCCCTCGGGTCCGAATCCAGGTGTTGACGCGAGGCTAAAGAACAACAATCCCACTGCTGCAGGTTTAGGAGGAGGTGGGGGAGCCAGGGCAGCCCTCAGCACCAACTGGAGCACCATGGTTTTTGGCAGCTTGTTCTTTGTAACAGTGCTGATCTTGGCTATTGTCATTGGTTCGTATACTAGAAAATACAGAGCCGATGACCGTAAATCTCTTCTAGCTACAGTGTGGGAAAACTGATTTGGCAAACACACACATACTTTACTTTCAGTATATACACCTACCTAGAAATTGCAGTCAGTCTGGTTTACCAGAATTCCTAGAAACAATAAATCAGGTAAAACAAAGAAATTTCACGTGAGTCAGTACAAAAATTAAATAAAAATCTGCAAATTAACTTTTGTTTAGTGCAAATGTGTTATATAAGTCAATAAACAGCAGTAAAAAAATAATAATTACCAAACCATACAGTGTATTACTGTTGGCATGGCGGCTCAGTGGTTAGCACTCAGTAAGAATGTCCTTTATTCAAGCCCCACGGATGGCTGACTGAGGCCTGGCTGGCCAGAGTACATGGTACACTGGTTTCCCCCACACTGAAAAGTTAATACTCCTACTGTTGGCCTTGACCAAGGCCATTCTATTGTTCCATTTAGGTTGTGGGAGCAATAACAAACACATAATACCAGAATAGACAACATTAAGGAAAAGGTGAAATAGTGGGTCTAAAGTATAAGCATGCAATCTCAAAAGTATGTACTATACTATTTGGTGAGTTAGTTTGTTCCTATTCTAATTTCCTGTCTATACATTAATCAACAGACCGACATTTTATAGGCCTGCATAATGATAGCTATTTTTGTGTAACAATGTAATCCTGTACTACCAGACAAATCTTACTTGTTCCTCTTTTTAATCTGTTGCTGTAAAATGCTTACCATACCTTTTATTTGTTTAATATAAATGGATGGGCTGAAACCTTTGTAATTTGAATTGAGTAAAAAATATATACCATTTACTGTATGTAAATTTTTGTATTGTATGTATACAATCCCCACAAAGTTTAGTCAATAAGTAATGCACTTACATCTAGTAACTTACATACATGTAAAAAATGTTTGGCCTTAACTAGTAAGTAAATTGTTAATTGTATTTACTATTTCAGTTTTGAGCTTCTTATGTCAAAAAAATTCAAATTGTGTGAGATAGGCCTACCTTAGAAGTAGAAAGAGGGTCTTACTCTATATATGTAAACCAAACATTAATTTGAAGGACATAAGCCCATTTGTTATATGATCTATTACATAATGAACAAATGATTGTGTTTTTGTGTCATAATTTATTGGATAATCATTCAAACTATGTGAAGGTACTGAGAAGAAGAAAAAAGTAATAATTCCTAAACTAACTTAAAGAAGAATGTGTGGTGAAAGGTAGGCCCCTACAACACAGCTTGTTGTATAACATGTTGTAGGCGTAGGCTACTTGTTTTGTGTGCTATATGTGGTATTTCAAACTAGCCTATATGATTTGCATTCTGGTAAATCATATCTTTGATATAGTATGACTTATTCAAACAGAAAAAAGATAAGACAACATACAATATGTCGCTACCATAGCTTAAACTTGACAGCTATAGCGTGGTCTAAATCCACTAAATATGCTTAGATACAGCCTACAATTTCCTTATCCGGAGGGAGTAGACTAAAACAGTGAGTTGGCAATTCTGTTTCTCTGCTAGACAGCAGTCGGCCACTAGATGGCAACATTACACTATCGTGTACACTTCCTGTAAAAGGTAAATAATGTACTTGCAGACTCATCTCCGTTTACGCATTTTACTGCATGGTACGCCTTAAAATATAAAGTAAGTTATGTAGCCCATGTGGACATAAAAGACACATTTTCTAATCATTCTCTTGAAATGAACCTTTTTGTGATACTGCAGCAGGGATTTTATAATAGTAGCTTAAACCTCGGCATTTTGGCATCCTACCTGTGCGATCAAAACCTACATTACACAAAACAACTAGTTTCCAAATAAGCAGTTTCAGTAATTTAAATTCGCTCAACAAACCCATGTTTGTTTTGTAACCAACATAACGTTACTTTTGTTTTGACTCCCTATTAAATGAACGTTGTAAACGTCACTAATCTTTTACACATTTATATTGGAGGGGCCATGGGGGCACATGGGCTATATCCATAGACTGTATAAATAAAGGCTATATCCTACTACTTCCCCCTTCTTGTAATTCATCAGCAATTTCCTGTTTGGACATTTAAGGGCTATCATTTTTTCTCACCACTAAAGCTGCTGTAGGTAGATTTGAGAGTTGCAACGAGAGTTGACTAAAAAAGAACGAAAGAGAGTAAGATTTTGAAAGTCAACAACCCAAAAATCCACCCTCTCTCCCTGGAGCCCGTTGGTCTGCGCCATTGACAAACCTGTTGTGTGCGCGCATTCATGTTACAGGCAAGGTAGATTTGCCGGACCAATCAGGGAAAAGAGGCCCTGATTGGTCAGAATTCTATCAGGCGGCGTTAAAATAATCTAAATCCACTTGCAGGGGCTATCAACCAGATAGATTTATAAGAATGCCATATTACACTATATGTATAGCCCTTAAATCATACCTACAGCACTTTAACTGTTATATAAATGAACCTGGTCCTAAATATGTTGCTGAAAAAAAATTCTTCCCTCAAGTTGTTCCCACCCTTGCACTATTGATTTCTTTCAATTCTACTGTTCTTCAGGAAAGTGATGTTAGGCTACATGGCCCAGTTGAAGGGCACATCGTAAGAATGTTTGCTTTTTTCCTCTCCAACTTGCTTTCAATCACTCAGCTGAAATGATCAAGAAACCATTTTCCTTATACACAGCCAGCATCCATGGGTGTTTTATCAGCAAAGCTAGTATTGTCCATCAGAAGAAATTTCTTTGCACGGGACATTGAATATTTTTCCGCTTACACCCGCCCCCCAAAATTTTTTACAGAATACCTAATTTCCCTTAGCGTAATCAAGACTTAATGATAGAACGTGTCCTTAATAGCATTTTTGGACTCAATTGAAAACTAGATATGAAATAATTGCAGTTTATTATATGCACAACCCAAAATGGGTGAAGGAACCAATAGGGCACATTATGAATGCCACCCTGTATGCAATATAATTTAACAGCTGGTAGTATGTGTGGCCTCAATAAGGTCCCTTGAGAAGCCATCATGGTTGGTTGAGCAGACAAGCTGCCACCAACGAAGGCAGATGCCTGCAACACACTACTGCATTTGAAATGCAGCATTCCCATTAATTGATGTCAAGGTACAGGATTTGGAATGGTACCTTGATGCATTGTGTAGAAATGTTTATGATCGCTGCACAATAGAACAAATTCCTCAGACTCATGACATTCTGATAAATAACAATACCACTTAATTCACTGGTTTTATTCATAAGATGGGAATATTTGTACATCTTATGCACAGCAGATACAAAGACAAACATTTCCTAAACCACAAACTTAAATTCCTCCATCTCAATCCTGCATTTCAATATGGCCCCAAAAAAGCAACCCATTACAAATGTAGTCCAGTTTCACATTCTGAAAGATAACCGTTTTACAGCAATCTCATTTTAAGCGGTCAGCATAGCAGACGCCATGTTCAGAACTTTCCATTTGACAGACCCACTACCCAGATCCCCTTTAAACAAATACAATTGCACTTTTTTTAAACTACTACAGGATCAAAAATAACACGCAACACAAGAGACGACTAAACATCCAACTTATACAGGTTCATTATTTAGTTGCACAAAATGCATAAATACACATGACACAAAAAAGTACAATACTACTTGTACTTTCCTTGCGCAAATGACAGACATTTATATCAGGAAAGGACTGGGATTGTCAGAACATAGGGATGCATTCACTAGGTCCATGCGAAATAAGCCATTTAAACAACAGCCCAACTTTCACAGAGGTAAGACCAGGGTTCTACAGGAAAACAAAACATTTCAGGTCGGGTAAAGAGGCAACACAAACACTAAACAAATTAGGATACACAGAACTTTCAAGTTCTAAATTCATGCCAAGAAGTTCAACATGCAAATATTCTTAACTCTTCTAAACTTCCTTTGTGCCACAATAACCCATGGAAGGACTAGGCTTTAAGAATGGTAACTTCAAAATGTCAATTTCCATTAAGTTGACTTGCTAGCATGAGGGTGTTTTTTTGAAGTGCCAAGACTGTACCACAATAGTTGCCAAAGAGGAATCATAAGCGCAGATTGTCAACAGCAAGATGGTTTAAACTCAAACTCCCCCAGAGAAAAATCAGGAGGAGATATAAATACTGTATGTTTATAATGCACATTTGTCCATTAAATAAACCTGATTAAATTAATGAAGAGCTTGGCAAACCTCACTTCAGCTGCATAAAGATGCGGTTTCCAGAGGCCTGCAGAAACACAGCACAATTAGTGTTGGTAAAGGAAGATATAAAGCCAACCGAAAGTGTTCAGTTGGCATTACATTATTACTCACATAATATCTAACAAAACTGCCGGGACTTCCATCCAGGCTGGGAGGTGTCAGAGGGAGTAGGGTACCAGCGCATCTGAAGAGAAAAATCAAGTGTCATGTACATAAAACCAAAAGCCGTCTTCACTGCTTAATGGAATATCGCACTTAAATTAAGAGTCATTAATATCTATGGAACTGCATCATAATGGCTGTGATGACTTAAACATTTAGGTGGCCTTTCATTTAAGCTCTGAAGTAATGGTTATGTGGGTCACTCAGCTGTTCCATGAGCAGAACAGTCTAGTAATTAATTACCTCTCCGTTTGTTAAACATTTCCACAGGGTACAAATTGGTATGCCTATGCATTTCCATGCCATCACAGCGTTTACACCCTTGTTGGCAGACTGTCTCATCTTTATTCTTAAAAAGGAATTTTAAGAATCATAACTTGACAGTAGCGTTGGAAATGTGTTTTATTCTTAGTTTGCCTTGGCAGTTAGTCTTTAGGCTTCCCATATTTCTGTGAAGACAGCAGAGACTCTGAGCAGGGAATTCAGGATATTCTGCAGATCTTTCATCAGATTGCAATTAGTAACCAGTTTGCCCCCCCCCCGCATGGTTACAGACAGCTTATGTTGCAACAGAATGGACAGTTGGCACCTCCTAAGAGCCATTATGACTGTTGTTGTCTGAGCAAATACCTTGCATTCCTTTCCCTCTTGTCCCCAAGAAAAGAGACTATAATAGCTGCCCGCTTTGCTGTGTAGCACTCCCCAGTGTTCATATTGGAAGATATTAGCTCAGCAATGAACTTTGAGTGACCCGACAAATATTTTTCACTGCTTTTGTTGCCAAAAGCCTTGCAACATACCCATCTTTTGAAAAACAATTAGCCTAAAATAGACTTTTTTTTATCTTGCGCACAAAGGCTATTTAATAAATGACAATAGTTTGGGTTCATAGTTGGACTATGAACTTGCTTCCCAAGAGCGTTAGATATTTAAGGTAATTAGTGGTAAATGTATGACGAAAGTCATTCAAACCAATAGGTGAAATATACTAAATTAAAGTAAAAGGCATTCATACAGTATATTCACACCATTAAGCCACTGCAAAAAACTGTAGAGTGGTACTTACGTTTTCAGCAATTTGCTATACAATACCGGGCCTACATACTACAGTGTCCGACGGGTTATGGAAAAGAGAAAACGCACCGGTTGGTCCCTCACCTGGGCGTGGAGGGCAGCAGCGGCTGCTGCAGCCGCTGGGTAGGTGAAGGCGGCATGAGGCAGGCCAGGGGTCAGTTCCGTGGTGTATAGGGGGTACGGGGTCCAGGCGTCTGGTGACGCTGGGATCAGTGCTGCCCCAGTCAGGTCATCTGGGCGGATAGTAAGTAGAGGAAAAGTGCAGTCTAATGTATTCTTAAAGAAAAAAAATTAAGAAAAAAAAAGACTGACGCAGGCCTACATAAACTGCTTCTTTAAAGCAATGGGCTAGGTCTGTAATAGAGTAGAAGCCAGTCTTTTACAACAGCATTTACAGTAACGGGTCCACAGTCACTATCGTACTTACTGTCTCAAATTGCACCGTCAGGTGGTCAACCGTAATACGCTTTAAAATCAATCTAAAACTTAATTCAACCATTACAGGCTTTGTGCCAGCAACAGCTGATTCCAGTCCTCAAAATGTAGTCATGTGAACAAGAATGGAGAGCAGAGACGCAAGCAATGCTAGCTAGCCCCGGAGAGTAAATTTCCTTGTTGGAAAGAGGCAAAGGGGCTCTCAGACAGTTTAAGATATGCATGTGGAGGGTTTAGTTAGCTTTCATTTTTACCATAACATTCAGAGACAGGGTAATAAAAGGACTGGCATTGCCAAGGTGAAAGTGGATGAGAAAGCCTACAGCGGTGCAGCTGGAGAACTTACATGGGTCCCGTGCAATGAAGTGTGCTCCTAGAGCAGGGTGGATATTTGTGGGGTTCGGAGTGCCCATCAGCTTACTCTTTGCCATCTTCGTGTTGGCTTTAGCAAACTCTAAGCGCAGGGTCTGGGGGCTTTCGGGGTCAAATCGGATACCCTGGGGGAAAGATGGAGGGTAGCAGGGGGGGGACACAGTATAATAAAGGAGGTGGGCTATGTTTGAGGGGCTGTAGGTCAGAAGTCTCCCATGGTCTGCACTTGTAAAGTTTGTTGGAATACTCAACATGCATCCTTTGTGCTTCCCCTCATTAACTAGTCCTACAAAGCACCATCTGGTACAGTGTTGCCATATGCTCACACGTGCATCTCAAAAAGTTAGAGTATCATGGAAGAGTTCATTTTTTTACCCGTAATCCAATTTAAAAACAAATAACTTTCATATATTTATTACACAAAGTGAATCATTTCAAGCCACAATGACAATACCCCATAGCTTCTTTATGGGGTTCAGGTCAGGCGAGTTGGCTGGCCAATCAAACTCAGTAATAACATGGTCAGCAAACCAGTTGTTTTGGCACTGTGGGCAGGTGCCAAGTCCTCCTGAAGAAGGAAATCCGCATCTGCATAAAGCCAGTGAGCAGATGGAAGCATGAAGTGCGCCAACATCTCCTGGTAGACTGCTGCATCGACTCTGAACTTGATAAAACAGTGGACAACATCAGCAGATGACCACAAATCACTGACTGGAAACTTCACACTGGATTTCAAGTAACTTTGATTCTGTGCCTCTCCACTCTTCCTGCAGACTGAGGGACATTGATTTCCAAATGAAATGCAAAATGTACTTTTATCTGAAGAGGACTTTGGACCACTGAGCAACGGTCCAGTTCTTTTTCTCCGTAGCCCAGGTAAGACGATTCAGGCATTTTGCTTGGGTGTTCTCAGGTCAACATTTCGGTTTTATAAATTCTAATTTTGATACTGGATTTTTGATTTCCATGAGCTGTAAACCGTAATCATGATTAAAACAAAAAAGGCTTTAAATTTCTCACTTTGTGTAATGAATCTAGAATATATCAAAGTTTCACTTGTTTAATTAAATTATGGGGAAAAATGAATATATAGATTGTGATTTTTTGAGATGAACCTGTAGTTCGTCAAGGCAATGCTGGTAGGACAGTTATGACTTCCAAAAAAGGGACAGACTGATGAATGCATTGTTCAAGTATTTCAGCACACGTGCATCCCTTCTTCAAGATTGAATAGAGCTCGGCCATAGAACGCAGGAGAGGAGCCAATGGTGAGCATTTGGTGTCACTGTTTGTGGGGTTTTTCCCTGCTTGTGTTTTGTGCCCTAAGCGTTGTGCCCACATGCAGGTGAGTAGTATTTGTGTGTGGTGTGTGTTTGTGTCTGCTGGTGTGTCCAAGAGGTGATGCTGATGAGGAAGGCTAGACTTTGTGTTAGATACTGCCATTGTGGGCAAAATAGTGACAAAATAAGGTTACACTACAGAAGATGTGTCCAAATAATACTACCAATGTGTCTATAGTACAGGTATTAGGAAAAGCAGTGATATGCAAATGAGGAAGGCTATAACAGACTTTATGAAGGATCAAGGTCAATGTAAACTACCGTTAGGCTACAGGATTCTGGTCTCTTTCCAAAAATGGCCCTGGCATTGAATTATAAAAAAAAAAAAAGACAAAACGGGTTGGCGTTGAGAGATTGTATGTGATTATTTTGTATGTAAAAGTCTAGACTACCATTCATTGCTTTCAGGATTAAGTTAAGCATTTACACACAAATGGGACAAATCGTCAAAGGGCTCCAAAACTACTAAATTTTTTCATCTATAATGAGAATCTAAGGTAAACTCCCATATGGTGTAGAACAGCTTACATTCAATGCGTTCTTCGCTGCTTCAGCCCCAGAACGACTGTCAAAGGTTACAAACCCAACAGGCTGGAAGACAAGAGGGAATATTACACTGAGAATAGGGGTCCCTTTGAATATTTAAACCTCCATGTAATTCTGTACAGTTGTTTTTATTGGGGTATGATTAACACATGTGAACTGATACAATTTAAATGTATTACAGCCACTGCCAGCAGTGACAGAAGCTTCTCACCTGTTTTGAAGTTAACTTAATCAGTGACCCTTCATAACCCTGTGAAGAGGAGAGAGCTAGTTATCCACCATGAAGTCACATAAATTAAACCAAGCATAAGGAACCTGCTGTTCGTTACAATTTTCTGCCTTTCCAGGCCAAAAAATGTACACTTACAGCAAAACATTAGCCATTCAATAGAGCAAAAGGGGAGAATTACATAAAGATGCCATGTATGATAAAGTAACGATCTTCAAAAATGTAAAAAAAAAAAAAGTATGGAAAGATTAAGTTTTATCAAGAGCTACACACACGCATGCAAGTATCTATATGTATTTAAGCGTTTGCAGTAGATAAAGCATGACTTCCAAATAAAGCCATTGTTTGACACCAAGTTAAATAGCTTTGGAACAGTCTCGGCAGATTCCGGAGAAACTGAGAATTTTGCCTGGCCAATATATTGAGACGAGTTCTCTCCCAATCACATTTACAACCATGGAAAATTAAACAGCTTTTACTTTAGCAGGAAAAATCTAACCAAGTTTAGCTGGGATCCTGTTCACATTAAACCACATCTATACAAGTATGCCAAAAAAATGAAAGCAAAACTAAAATTTTCATTAACCTGCACACTATATGACAATGGTGGCACATATCTTAAGCAAGACAGGCACTAGGCACTGTGAATAGGAACAGAAATACATAAAGAAATAGAATAACTCACTGGTTTCAAAACAATACAAAGAGGAAATTGGCACGTTTCCCTAAACCTGGAGGCGAGCTAGGTCAGGGGAGGGATGGTTGGTCAATCGCGAGAGCTGCTCATTTACACATTCCACAAGACCATCCGAGTGCAAGGGATACCACTTGCAATTTGGGGAGTTAGGTGAGTGGGAGGGGCATTTATGGAATTGGATCATTCCAGTCGAAAAAAGAACCACGAAACAGACAATGGTGTGACCCAATTACCATATATGCAAATATCTGGACTAATGCATTGATACACTGAGCACCTAAGTGGAGACATGAAATGCTGGAAACACCCTAAAGTGATACATTAGTTGGACGGACATTTCTGCATTAGTTCATTGATCCAATATGCTTACCTTGAATGGTCTAAAGAGAAGATAAAGTTCCCGTGGTTTGATATCCACTGGTAGGCCACTGACAAACAGCGTTCGTACCTGTAGTCAAAAGACACTTTAGGCTTAAGTCTAAAACCTGTTGTTGCTGTCTGACTACGATAACAAAATCAAATAATGCCTATAAAAAGGCAGCTAGTAATTGTGTATCAAGTCTACAGAAAATAATCAAGGCTTGGTCAAGACAAGATGTCAGTTAATAGCCTACACTTCCAAAGCCAAAATATTTGTTGTAACATTGCACTAAAATGAATCTAAATGATAGCAGGTATATATTCTTTTAAATGAAGAAACACTTAAAAGCATTCAAACCAATCACATTGTGCTGAATCATACCAAGAAACATTTTTAGGCCAGATTTGAATATTGAATTAAACAAACGAGTTGTGATATACACACAGAAACCGCGCAGAATGAGGCCTATTCGTTCCTGCTCGGTGGGGAGGCCCTCAGTACAATAGGCTGTCAGAGGAACAGCGCTGGACAACGGTGCACAGCATGACACCATTTCCTTCCTTTGACCCAGGGCCCCATCCCTGCCGGCGCGCCAGTATTTTTCAGGTGCTGCACAGCAGCAACTCTCAGCCCGTTACAAGTCGGCACGTATAAAGCGATGGAAAGCCGCCCCAGCTTGACACAAACCCAATGGAGTTGTAATAATCTCCTGTTGACGTCTACTGCTTGATAACTGAACAAAGGCAAAAATCAAGAAAGGCCCTTGGCTTCCTGGCATCACATTATATCCTACCAACTAATTAAAAAGATAACTATAGCATGCGAAAAAGAACATCGAGGTCTTTACCTCACTAAATTACATCATACTTCAGCTCGTTTTTTGTTTAAATCATGTCTTACTCAGGTCTGATTTTACATGTAACCCATCACAAAAGGTAAACATTTACTTTTTACATTTAAGCCCGTCCAGGTTAAGACTTCAAAGACGGGCCAGTTAATTTTCATAGTGGCACAGTAAGAAGCGTTAATCTGAGATAGGCCTATATCTGGAGAAAGATGCGACGTTGATACGACGGCCATTTCATTGAGAGGTTTGACAAGTGTCAAGTTTATAGGCCTTAGTAGGTTAAACATCATTTCACGCATTTTAGTAAAATGTTGCATTTTCACAACATTCTTATAATGAATCCAAACGTAGAAGTTTCCGCTCCAATAGACTAGCCTATATCCTACCTTCAGAGCGATTAGGCTACTTCAAATATTTCGATTCAATTTTTCAAGTTTTAATAGTCTGTTTTACTATAAACGGTTACATAGGCCTCATAGTTAAATAAAAAGTCGCCCTGGTCAGTTGGATCTCAAGGAGTCAAAGACTTATTTGTGGCACGTATATTTAAGCTTCCTGATTTTAATAGACATATATTAGGAATATAGATACAAGCTGGAGGAAAACGAACTAGACCACTACTGTATATCTTTCGTCCTTGCATTGAACACAACCGTGGTCGTTTAAAGCAAGGCGCGCCGTTCAGGAAGAAAAAGTAATAAAAAGGAGATAAACGTACAGACAAGCGGATACCTTACCTCTTCCTCGATGGAAACGTTGTTGTTAGGCTCGGCGTCAGACTTGAGGCTCATGGTGGCGGTTACTTCAGCTTGAGATGAAGAAAGCGTCAAGTTTTTCCTCGTTGGGTATTTTCCCCAAGTGCGTTTGTAGTTGCAGAGAAAATCTTGGTGGCGTTTAAACTTCAGGAAGGATGTGCCGAAGTGAGTTCGTGCAATAGACGAGGAGGTATCCAAGAATGTATTGCGAGAGAGAATCATTCATAAAAACAAAACTATAAACTAAAGGTGAGAATGTGGATATGTGCACTGTGAGGGTGAAAGAGGGGAAGAAGTGCGGCTAAACCTCTCTGCTCACATCAATGCCCACGTATGGGGGCTTCTGGTAAAGAACAAGTAAACTTTTTTTCATTGGCGCGCGTCTCCTGCGTCGTTGTCCTGCAGTTTTTCAATTAGGTCATCAATTATGTTGGGCTCTGGTGTGAGCGCTAATCAAGCCCCAGATCCGCCTCAGCTGCTGCAGACCCTGCCCCTTCGCGTTTACATCAGCGTTTCTATGGGACCCACACAACCAATAGCAATTCTTCTCCCAAATGTTCACATGGATTTTTTTTTGTTGAGCCCATGTAGGCCTACCGTTAAGTATCAAATACATTTTCCATCAAGCATTTCATCTTATCTTAGACTGTAATCTTTTTTTTTTTTTTTTTTACAAGTTTACAAGTTTTTACCGAAGCTGTATCTGCTTCACCACGTGCCAGGGCTGTTATCTGAAATGTCTGCAGATAAAGTGCAAAGGCTGCCATCTCTTGTGTCTTCAGGTGGTTCAGGCGATGCACAACTTTGATGCTTTCGTTTGAGACAAGGCTGACAGCAGCCAATCAAGAACTAACAATTTTTTCTGTCGTCTGGGTCATAAAAGTAAATTAATTAAATTATTTTTCAATTGGAGAGAAGGTGATAATAAGAAGGAATCAGGTACGTTTTATTATATGGCCTATTTCGCGATTTGGAAAATATCTTAAGACAATCGCCAATTTGTAGCCCGAACGTCCAATAATATTAATTATTATCTATAGTCCCTTATTATATAGACTACGTCATTTGTAACGTAGATGTACATACTAGCCTACTGACAAATTATATTTTAGGATATAGCCTATATTAGCTATTTTGTCCTTAAATTATAAAGAATGAATGCATTTTTTGTAGGATATAAATATAAAATCTGCAAACAAAATATGAAAAAGCAACAACAAAACAACAACAACAATATAATAGTAGTATTAATATCAATAATAATAATAATAATATATTAAATTTACAAAAATGTGTATGAAATCAACACGTTATTTACAGGAAGGGGGGTGGCTGGGGGGTTGGGCACAGAAATGACCAGTGTGCGTATTTAGACTTGGCTCTGGAAGATTGCCCAGTATGCAGTGTGCTTCCTCACTGAAATTTAGTTCTCAGATGCTAGGCCGTTTCCTGACTTTGTATAGAAACACAATTAGGGTCTAGTGATGGCTGGGCTACGATAAGAGTGGTCAGTGTGGGTCTACAGTAATTTTACAAGAAATTCTTCTTATCGTGTTTTGAATTTGTTTTCTATGTGGGAACTCTGTGATATACTGTGATATACTGTATAAACAGTATATACAGTATATAGGTCAAATTAGTAGAATGAGGGAGAAGTATTTATTGCTAGCCAACAGTGACCAACAATTATAAGACAAGCCTTAAATGAAGGACAAGACCTTAAATATTAAACAAAAATTAATATTGATATAGATACCCACAGTATATTGCCCTGAATGATTTTTTGCAGCATGGATCATATCTTACATCCTATGATATTTCGTGTCCTTTAAAATGTGTAACATCACTTTACCAGTTTCTGTTTAAAAATACTAGTTATTGTAGCTAACAATGATAAGGGACAAAATTAAAAAATACCATTAACTAAAAACAATGACATATAAAAAAGCTAAGATAGATATAAAGAGATCTTCTAAAACTTTATATACTATAGTTTTGGAAATGAAAAGGCATGCCATTTATTACGCTCTATTTATTGTTATGCTTAATTCACTCTAAATTATTGATGGTGTTACTCAGTGATCAGTAATTTATTCAGCGGGACTAGTGTGTTTGGAAGATGAAGTTTAGAGCTTTAGAGGTGTGAGGCAAGTAAAGGCTTCAAACTAAGAGGCCTAAACATTCTGTCCATTGATTTAATTATAGAATTCAACTATATAATATTATTTAAATAAATACACAGTAGTATATATTTTAGTGTACCTCTATCTATGAGGAATTCCAGTTCACCTGTTTAAAGTAGTTTCCTTCACAGACAATAATAGTGAAGTGTCAAAAGGCAAAGCGTTTTGAAGAGCAATAAAGGCAGAGGGGCAGAACAAGCTGAAAATATGGTGCACATCCTTAGGTGATATGTGATTCACATACATATATCTGCTGGTGTGGATACAAAATGTACATCTCTTAAAATCCTATGGTGAGTCACAATGTGAGATTTAATCTTCGTAAGGTTAAATATTCAAAGGTCAAAAGCATACACTGTAAAACAACATGTTTTATTCTCATTTTAAATAACATATGTTAAAATATGACAGGTCATTCAAATGCAGATTTTAAAAAAAAGTTTATTATGTATTATTTTTTATTTTTGAGACATTGGATAAGATTGTGAACTGGGTGTTTGTGTTTGTAATGTTGAAGGATAGAGATGTTTTTCACTTAAAGAATAACATTTATTGTACTGTATAGCCTAGGCCAAAGTCTAGCCTCTCTTGCAAGTGCAGTTTGTTTTACCTATATGCATGACCAAAGATAGCCCAGCGTACACACTATATGTGCTGCAAACAAATATGTCTTATTCACAGATCTCTGATTTAAAAGGATGTGTACGATAAGTAAAAAACCTTGCAGCTGAAGTCAGAAGCCTGCTCCTTGTCAGCATCACCCCCGAAAACGTATTTGAAATCATGTTTATCTTGACTAGAATGTCTATAGTCCTAAGGACATGGTTTATCAGGGTCTTTGATTAATTGATTCATACTTTACCACACCTGCTGCTTATAGAAAATGGATTCAGGTTTTAAATCACCCCTCATCTTCCATTATAAACTCCTCCAAATGTTAGTCAGCCAAAGGTAGAAAAACACAAAAAACGTACTAACCCTATTAATTAGATTCAGCTGTACATGATACCTACAGCATACAGTCTTTCTCAGGGCCCTACAAGCCCCTATAACAAGCCCCTTATAACTTTATAGTCTATAACTCTTGTGCTAACAGAGATGCATTAGGTCCTATTGTTACAATACTACAATATTGTAGCCTATTGTGAAATTATAGTATAATGTTACACAGTGACTTAAGTTTCATCAAAATGCATGCACACCCTTTCAAAATACATAATGCTACAAATTAATTAGCATTAACTCAGATTTTCCTTTGTAAGCTGTACAAACCAAGACTGTATCGTTCAGAGGCTCTGGATAAGCCTCATGTTTTATTTGCGAAAAGCGGCCCCATTGTCCCATAAGTCACCTCACACAGCACTCTTCTGCTTCACGCCACACTGCTCCTGTCCTGCGATATTAGCATCACCCACTGCTAAAGCACTTAGCTTGTGTTCTCACTGTCCTCTGTGGTTCGGCCAAACATGCATTTGGAAGTCCTAGGAAACTTTAAATCGTCTCAGCCACACACTGAGCAAGTGAGGAAGTTGTGACGTTCTATGTATACTTTGTCCAATGAACAGGCTTCCTTATGAATACAAAAATTTGAATAAAAGAAATAAATAAACCTGAATTACTGACAGTTAAATGTTTGTACTTTTGTGATTAAAAAATAACAGAAACTAACATCAATATGCTGGTGATGGCCTAACATTAGGCATATTTGGTTGGAACCTTTTCAATGTTAAATATCTTGTGATGGTCATTCCATCCCACTTAACCCCTGTTTATTATCCCTTAATTAATCATATACAGAAGTTCCCAGTCTTTATGTCATAAGCAGACAGTTTATCAGTAGAAATTAAGTGTGAAGTGTTGAAGGAATCACTGCACTATTAGTGAATTCCAGCTACAGCCGTAGAATGTATGGAATGGAGAGTGTGGAGTGTTTCAGTGCAGGACATCCATAACAATAATGCTGTGCTTTAACTTAATCTCACAGCTGCCTTTCCCACCATTTTACAACTGAGTTGATATGTGATATTTTATAAAACGGGTAGCTCAAATCAAGCAATCTGATTGGTCCGTATCACTTCGCCACCAAGTAACATTATATATTAACATTAAATTAGCAAACTGTCTACAGACTAAAACTAAAATGCTAGCCTGTGATGTATGTTGCATAGCAACCGCCATGCACTATGTGCAGGCAGCCAGGTGGGACTACTTTCTGTATTCATTAAAAAAATTTAAAATTGATAAAAGAAAATAATCAAATTGTAGTGTGTCTTCTACTTCGTTTTTGCTATACTTGGTAACCATTTTATAAAAGCAATAGCTTACAGGCCGTGTTATATGCTTATTATATCACAGTTAAGGGGCCTTGCAATAGCTTAACTGTTGCAATAGCTGTGAGATATTGCTTAATTGAACATACACAAAGAAGAAGAATGTTGTTCTTTATCACTGCCTGTGTTAGGACTCCCTGGGGGGATTTATGTGGCCTCATGGAATAATTATGCCCCTGGCCTATACGATGCGATTGATGTCATTGATGGAGTCCTAACACCAATACACAGTTCAATAAATGTTCTTTAATAACTAAAATCTCTCCTTATTGTACTAAGCTTGCTATCTTCTTACCGTATTAAGACTTACATGAGAAGAAGTGTGATTCCACACCAGCAGGTGTATGTATATGAATCACTATATCACCTAAGGATGTGCACAATATTTTCAGGCTGTTCTGCCCCTCTTTCTCTATTGCTCTTCAAAACGCTTTGCCTTTTGACACTTCAGTTGTTAGGTTCGGGTCCAGTGACCTGAAAAATCTATGTTAGCATTGACAGTGTGTCTGATTCATGTAAAGGGGGATAGATATTTATAAACTAAAATGCTTTGAAAATATTTCCAGATCAAATTATTGTAAATTGTTTTTAATAGGCTATATTACTTGAGGCAGCACCATAAAAGCCACTTACCCGGCACCCACTCTCTCTCTTTTTTAAAACACTCACATTTTTGTCTTTGACCTTGCACAGGGGCCAAGAGAGAAGCAGCAGCGACAGTCTTAATTATCTGAAACAGGCTTATATGAAAATATGCAGACAGTGAAACAGGGTAACACTCTGGGATATTGACAAACTGTCTATTGGGACTGCTGAACATAATTCTCCCATTGATTTAAAACATCCAATCCCATTGCGATTCTCTCAAACGTAGGAACAATGTGACATCAATAGTACAACACGGACTTTTCAATGATTAAATATAAAAAAGTTGTAGTCTTTATCCAAATAATCAACAAATTGGTTTTATTATTCAAGTTAATACTGTAAACTTAGTATGAAAATGATAAAAATAAACACATTCATAATAGCCTTTCTCATAAAAAAGGCTTCAACTTCCTGTTTGTGCATGGGACATGTACACAGAGGGTTATGCTATTAACCCTAAAGGGCACCATATTCCCAGCTAGCATGAGGCTGCAGGGATCTACAATTCTGCTGCTAGTTTCTCAAGGGGATAATGAAGGGGAAAGACAAAAATTAGAAGATAGAGTCGAAAAGAAATGTCTTTATATAAACTGCAGTAGTTAAATATCGTTAGCCTAGATCTTTACAATATTTCATATTTAAGCCCACTATAAGCAACAAGCAACAGTTAATTAAAACATCTCAGTTCTGTATTAAGTGTTTAAACTCTTCTGTTCCTTTAATCAAAGACTGTAACTCATCTGTAAATTAAATAGATGCCCTTTATAAATCAAAAGTGTCTGAGAGGCTTTTTAGGTTCCTTGTGTGATGCAATATTTCATCATGTGTCCATGCAGGTAATAGCTTAAACTATAATGCAAAAAGTGAGCAGTGGTCTGTGGCCATACAATCAGGAATTTCAAAGACAGGAAGGCCTTTCGATAACAATCAAGTGCCTGTGCTTGAAACGCCCTAAGCCTGCAGGGACTCATTGGCACCAAAGTGTGGCAGACAATCTTCTCCATAATTATGTAACATTTGGAGACCTTAAGGACTCTTTTTGCCTTTCTATCTCAAGGTGGCATCTTTGAAATATAAATATTTCCTTATCCAGTGATAAACATTTAGAAAAAAAACATTTGGAGCTGTAGCAATTGCATAGCCCAACTAGTACAACATTATAACTTCTAACTAAAATATAAAAACTAATAACTAAACCCTGGCATATACTGTTCTTACATCACATCTAACCCATTCAGGTTAGAGTGCCAAGTGTTGCACCATGTATTATGCAGGTCAAACATTATTTACAAAATATAAAAAGGGGAACTGCATTTGGTAAAATGTGATATTATATTCATATTATTCTGTTGAGCTCACAGATTGTCGCCAAGATAACTGAGCTACATTACATGTTAATGCTATGATCAAAAGCTCAATATTGCAACAAAGCAAATATGAATCTGTTCTATCCACTCTGAAAGAAGGCTCTTGTATTTAAAAAATATGACCTGCAGTGAAGTTTAAAGGGCTGGGAGTTGTGTGTCGGTGGTGGTGTAGGTATACACCTCACAGAACATGAATCACCAACCTCCAATCTAAACACGTTAAATACAGCTTCTCATGTTCAATCTCTACTCCTCAGATCCACAGTATGGCTCCAATCTAATGGACAATAACAAGACAGTTAATAGAGGCAGGATGTAGTTCTGGTTCACTTAAAAGCAGTAAATCAATCAGTTTAAAATAAACACCCTGCTTTTCCACCTCATCCTGAAACCTGCACTTGCAGCATGACCTATCTTTTAACATATTACAATCTAGCAAGGGACAATATGACCACATCCTATGATATGACTTCTTATGAAGTAGCATAATTAATATACTGTTAATATTTTGGTTACTCAACCTTCTTCCAGCAAACTACCTATTATAAGGGGGTTTATACCCTGCTGGGCCTCTAGGCAGTACATTATTACAGTACTGTCGATGGAAGCCAATTAAAGAAATAATAATAATTATGAATATTTTTTAAAATCCTGAGCAAATGTTTTCACTTATTGATATAAAATTAACATGTAACATTTACAGTACATGTTATTTGTGTTAATGGTGAATAATAAACTATTAATCTAAGTTGCACAATATTACAATATCAACATTGTAAGTAAAGTAAAGTTTTAGGCTGTTAGCGATATTTTATCCGATCAATTTTGTAATTATGAAATTCAGAAATTGAATGCAGGATTGCAGAAGGTAAAATATTGTTCAAATGTCCAAAAATCAAGATTGACTTAACCATCTCATTGATAATACAAATCTTTAATATTCAGTATGACTAATTCTTCTTCTTTCATTAGAACGTGTTAATCATTCAATCAGGCATTTGTTAAAATCATCATTTCCCTTTTTTCAGAGACAGAGAGCCTTAAAGTTGACGTTACAGCTAAACCTCACCTAAAATCTCAATTTAGGGCTAAAAGGCACTCAGCAGAAGTAACACTGCAGAACCAGTGAGCAGAACTAATCTCATCAAATATTAAAGTTGTGCTAGAAGACCTGGTTGAGCAGAACAGGGTTCCAGCGGGATTTCCTGATGTCGACAAAATAGAGACAGATGAAGGATTATGGGATATTATGAACCCAGCTGCCATTTTGAAATTTAACATAAAGGAACTACCGACATCTAGCTCACTCATTTGGTTTTCACCAAGAAAAAAGTTTTCTAGGTTACCTTCAGGTTTGAATGTTACATGTGATTCTAAATTTGTAAAACATTTTCATATAAAATTGTATTGTATTGTATTGTATTGTCTATATAGGCTGAAAGTGCATTCTAACACTGTTTATATTACCCTAACACTAAACGTATTTTCCTTTAGAGCACTTTCTATACTGTATGTGGGGCTCCTTATTATGGTGCAGGAAAGAGATCAAAGGCAGTCCTATGTGGAATACAGAGGTTTATGTTCTAACTAAATGCATTAACCCAAATTGGATTGGATTTGTGTTTGGATTTGCTACAAACTGTAGATTTGTTTTTTTTATATGCTATAGAATTGTATTGGTGAAATGGTGTGCCATGGAGCACCAGGACTCAGGAGCGCAGTCCTGCTGAGCTCACCTTCAGAGAGGGGCTGGTGATTGATTGGAGGAAGGAAAAGGTGAAAAGGCACATTGTTTTCGTCCAATATAGTGCCTGACTGAACGCCACTGCATCAGGCAAACTGGGCAAATAGCTGATTTGTGTTTTATTCAGGAATGGAGGTCCAATGGGAAAGGTGGACATTTTAGTGCTTTAGCAGACGGTGTATGGAAAGCTTAGCAAGGTGAAGGAAATGAAGGAGAGAAAATGTTTGGAGGCAAAGTGAAGTGAATTACCCGGCTATTACAGGCAGCCAACAGGCTACAACATTGCCCTCCATCGCTTCCGCTCAGCTCTTCCAGCTGAGGCGTACTTAACGCCATTTATAATGCATGGGCGTCCTCCCCCTTCACACTGGCCTGTCATGGCTTGTTCCCTTCGACAGCTCAGCCCAACTCTACTTTTACCCCTAAGAGGATGCTGGCGGTTGCATAATTTAGATGCCACCCGCTGCTTTTGGTGTTCATCAGATATCAAAAATGTAAGAGAATGAGTTTCTTGGGGGAATTTCTAAGCGGGAAACGGAATGTGCCAGTTGAGACAATGGGCATGGGCATCAAAGTATAAGGACTTTTCTCAGAAACTTTTCTTTGAAAATGGGCCATGAGGATGAAAGTGACCAAATGTGAATAGGTGCACGCTTTTTATTTACTAAAGCAAAGAATGGTAACTAATACAACATAGCTTTAGTAAAGGCTAAGGCTCCCCTGTTCATCAGAGATAATATGGAGCAGGACAGGTTGGTGGACTACTACTGCCTAATTGTACTCACTGTAAGTCGGTTTGGATAAAAGCTTCTACTAAATTACATAACTGTAATAGTAGACAAGCAATGAGTCACTCTACTAGTTTGGCATACTTCTGGCATTCTCCCTGAAATGTCTCTAGTTGTCTGTGGTGGGAATCAATGTATAAAAATATTTAATAAATCACAGCATTTCATAAATGGGGTTGGTAAATGGGGAACAAAGAGCCTATTGACAGTAATGTGCTGGGAACCAGTTAGAACAGCTATAGTTAGGCTGGTCAAGGTGACAAAGGTCATTTGGAAAGCAAGGGTATTTGGAACATGTAAGGAACACCTGCTGCACTGCATTACTGGGAACCTATCCAAATTTAATCTGTCAAAGTCGAGACTTGGGCACATTTCATCCTTTTAGCCTATATTCAAGACATTTGGTCATAGAAAGTAGAGTCCGTTTAGAGTATCATTTAATGATTGACCAGTGTTCCACAAAATATTTTTTATCTAAGTGAAAATATTTTAATTAGATATATTATTTTTATCCATTCCCTATAAAATAAATAAAAAATAAAATCTAAATATATAGACTTGCTTCAAAAGCTCGGAACCCATTCAAATTATGCTATATATTCTGAGGATGACAATGCAAGCTGTCTACGGACTCATACTCATTTGACCAAAAAGGCAAAGTTTGAAAAAGTAGATAGAGAACCACGCTCTGAACTGTCCATTCTTTCCCTAACCCCTTGATTGCTTCTTGGCACAATAAGGGTACATCACCACTACCATATTTGGTAAACAATAACAAGTGCCCCCTGTTCCTAGCAGAAACAGGCCAGAGCAATTTAGTTGAGGTAACAACAAGTAATACCATTATTATTAAATTTCCACTTATACTTACCCATACAGAAGAAATTAAAGTTAATAAAAGTGTAGCTATTAACATGATTACTTGTCTGTCCCTGTACTGCTTTAAAGGAAAACACAATAATGTTTAAATCTATTTTGGGAGAGATACGTCGATCCCATCCGCCAAGTTTGTCAGACGACACAACCAGAACAACACAGGATTCTTTAAACTCTGAGAGAATATAGCACGTACCATGCTATTATGTGCCAATAGCAACAAGAGCTCAATAATATCCATAATAGGTCACATCACACAGAGCTTTAATTACTGTTTACTTCAGTGGAAATCCTGCCCCTTTTATGGTGAAGCAGAGCTGTGACTATAATCTTACAAAACAGTGATCAGAGAACTGCTACATTGTACTCCTCACAAAATTAAAGTAATGGACACTAAAATGTCCTGATTCCAGACAAGTCACTGATCACGGGGGTTAGGTCAGTTCCATTCTAAATTTGATATGCCTATATGCCTATAATACCACTACTTCCTTTCAATGGTTATTTAATTTTAAATGAACACATTGAAATTAAAGGGAACATTTATTCTTGCTTTCATTGATAGAACTAAGATGAGTATTTTTTTCTCAAATTGATAACTTGATCCTTGTACAGAGATTGTGCGAATTTAATTAGGAAAAAATCAGTTCTTGTCCATTGTTGTCTTCAATAAGAAAT
This sequence comes from Percopsis transmontana, assembly GCA_025447815.1. Lineage (NCBI taxonomy): Eukaryota > Metazoa > Chordata > Actinopteri > Percopsiformes > Percopsidae > Percopsis > Percopsis transmontana. The sequence continues at coordinate 935,514 of JAOEHI010000018.1, read as the reverse complement.
ATTAACGTAAAATATTTTGAAACTCATTTGCAATCTTTGCAGAGGAACAATCATAGCCATATTGGCATACAGACAATCTGTATACAAGTATCTGTAGAAGTAGCGTCATGAGTCAAGATGTGGAAGAACCCAGTTCCCTCTATCATTTCTCTTAGGTTCATCGACATGGGTTTAGTGGGGAATACTAAAAATGTAGATTATATGGAATTATATGGAACACATCTTCCCTCTTTGACCAGTTGACACAGTGTCCTCTGTGTTAAAAACCAATAGTGAAGGAATCAAGATCAAGCTCCCTTCATGTTTATCTTATGAGTCTAAAACACCCCTCCGCACCCCCAAGGATAGTGGGACAACGGAAAAAAAATAGCATAGCATGGACACTCCCCCTGGTTCCTGTCTTCTCTGGCTCCTACACTAGCAAGCTAGCCTAGCCTACTGCCTGCCTCTTGTTTGGATAAGTTAATGCTGAGACGTCAGCCTGGGTTCTGATGTATACCACCTGCCTTGGCCTCCGGCTGACCTCGTACTCCAGCTCCCACTGCAGAGACATTCCAGTGCTTTTCTGAGGCCGTGTTTACACTGGAACAGATTACGCTGCTCTCCCTCTCTGTTCCATCACAGTGGATATGAGCTGGGCTTATCCACCTAGAACAATCTGCAGTCATTACAACTGAATAAATAGGATTGGCAGTGTTGTCTTTAACACAAAACTTTAATACAGATGTACAGTATCCTATAAATCAAAAAGGACGTATAATTGTCATGCTAAATCTGCCAAATGGGCTTGTCTACTACAAACAAACAGCTGGCTTTCCTTAAGTTTAACAGAAGAGGAAAGTGAGGGGTTACTACAAGCAGTCAACTGCCAAGATCCTCCCTCTCACAAGCAGAGAACAACCGAGCGCTTAACGTGTCATGTGGACATCATGACCTCACCGCTTCTGCCCTTTGAATGAATTAGTACTGTTGATGTAGATCCATGGAAGATTTTCATTTAAAGATCAACAATTGATAATCAAATGGAAGGAAAAAGAAAAGACTGCTTGACCAGGTTTGTATTTTAGTCTTAAACTAAATTAAGCTTAATTTTACAAAAAAAAATCTATCTTTGTAGGGAAAGGACTGCTAGCTCATTTCATATAACCTTCTAGATCTGTCGTCAAGGGCTGATTTGGCAGACAGACAAAGTTACTCTTATGTTTCATTGTTACAGAGGGCCTAGAACCTTATAAAATGAGTCAAACATGCTACATGCAGTTACTGGAATTAATACAAATTAATTCCAACTATAGGCCTATCACTCATAAAACATGAGGAACACCAAGAAAGTTTTAAATAATTTAGCAGATATAACAGATTATAACCAAATTGTGACTTTATGATTTCGACCTTTTAAGATTTTCTTTTGGATCATATGTAAAATAATCAAGAAATTGGAAAGAAGAAACAAATAAATCTAGTCCCTCTAAATAAATTGATGTTTCTTATTACAAAGGTAAGTTTGTGCCAAACATACAAACATATCATGACAAATAGGCTATTGCCAAACATTACCATGTTGGTAGCCTCCATCATGTCATCATGTGTATCAAAACACTAAAAACAGTTGGTTTCAATCCACAGTTGAGACATAGTCTATCATTGAGTGCCCACGCTCTGATAAAGCATGTTCACATAGTGTCGGATTTACCACTTGCTGTTTGAGCATTCAGAAGGACTATCATTTCATTTTGTTATGTTAACTTAATATTCTGAAAAATCGACTTCCATCATTACATATCACTTTAGGGGGATACAATTACAAAACACAAAGCTAGACAAGATTGATAAATCAATATTTTTGGCACAAAAAAAAGACCGGATTTCTGCCTTGCTTGTTTTTTTTAAACACAATCAGGATAGTCTCAGTGCCATTTTCTTTGCACACTATCGCCCTCAAGAGGACAGAATCCAACACTACACATTTTAAAGGAACATCTATAAATGGCAAATTGAATGGGATGTTTTAAATAAAATATAAACACGCTCAGCCTAAGCTATTAGCATTAAAAGATGCTTTTAAAAATTATAAATTTGAGGGAAAACCAAACAGATATTCATTTTAGAAAAGTGCCAATAGCTTAAAATATATTAATAACTTTTCTTCATCTAAGGATGACCTCTGTGCATGACCCTCTTCTATTCGATGATAAAACACTGTGTGGTGCCAGTGGTGACCTTGGCATGCCTGTCCCTGGAGATCCCAGAGGGTCTACATTCAGAAGAATGGTGACAGATCGTTTCTGTCATCTCCTTGGCTTTCTATACTTCTATTCAAGTATTTCTATGTATTGCTTTTCGCTACAGGTCTAACAGAATGAACTCTAACACTTCTTCTGGAAAACATGACCTGTGTCAAGTCGATCTACAGCATGTTGTTAATAATTAAAATTTTCCCTGTCCTCCTAGAATATTCCAATTGAAACTAGCACTGAATGTTGATGCAGGGTAAATATGCCATCTCTTCTCACGTGGACTATAAAAAAAACACAGGCATATGAACTGGTTTCCAAAGATTTAATGAAAAAGAGTGCACATTACAAGGAAAACAAAACGAGTGCTCATTTGTCCTTTTCCTTCTGCTCCTTGTCTTTCTTGTCCTTTTCAGCCTTGGCCTCCTCTGCCTCATGTCTCTTGATCAGCTGCTCTACCTCTTTCTGCTTCAGTACCTTGATCTGAGTTTTCCCATTCTCCCGCGTCAAGGTGGCAATCTCGACTAAACAGAACAAAGCAATACTGGTTCAATACTGGTGCAACAATGTGTTACATAAAATATAATGGCCAATACAGAGTTCTTTGCTAACATTACACATATTACAATAACTTAGTGTTGAACTGAGATACACAGCTATGTGGTAGCATCTGTGACATTATCTTCGACAGTTGTAAGCAAGGTGCAGATACTATAGTCACCAATAATTGTGAATGTTTTAACCCTTATGCTGTGAAACACATTTCCATGGCAGACCACAATACCCATAATCCTCTCATGTGGATGTGATGCTCCTCTTAGGCTATTCTTGTACATAATCTTCTATAAAAAACAACAAGTCTACTTTCCATTTACACTTACTTGTCTTAGATGCAATTAGATTTGGATTTGGTAATACCTTTCTCTGCTGAGAGCTTGCTGACATCCATAGTTTTGTTAAGGACCTTGACGGCCAAGGCTAGAGCAGAGGATAGAGTCATCTCTCCCTCTTTAAAGTCCTGCTTCAACATGGACACAACTGCCTGTGACAAACACGAGACAAAATGATCTTCAGTGAAACTCAACACAGGTGAGCAAAACAAAATGAAAGATGTTACTGGGCCACTGGCAATGCTTCTAAATGCTTATTCATTAACTTTTTTACACTCTCACTCTCCATTTCAAACTAGACATCAACCTATTATGAACATCAACAAGTGTTTTCTATGCAACCTAAGCTACATATTGTAATTTGTTTAAGTTAATGGTATATATAATGTTTCTAATAATATATATTACACTATAGATGATATGGAAGTTACTTACAGCACTATTGTTGCCAATACAGGTGGCTTTCCAGCCACCATAGTTGCCACTGGGGTCACTCTGATACAGCTGGAAGCCATAGTGTTTGTCCCAGCCCATGTACAGCAAAGAAACCCCAAACGGCCTTTTCCCTGTGAAGGGAAATCATAAAGAAAAGAACATGGGTTAAACACAGATAATTTCATTTATTACATTGTAGAGAGACAGACAGAGATTTACCAAATTCCAGATAAAAATATTTTAATTGTGAAATATTTTGCCCAACTAGTATAGACTTTTTCAACACGTTTTGTAAACATAAAGACAAATATACATGTATACTGTATAACCACATGTATATAGGCGAGTGAATGTCAAGTGTCAAGCTACGTTCTCTCCTATTAGTATATTAATTGTCGCATATCCCAAGAAATTCCATTAATTTGTATTGTTAACAAATGTGAAAAAAGGGGGATGCCAAACTAGCCAGGGTTATTATTGTTTAGTTTACCTCCAAACTGTGTATAGGCTTGCTTGATGTCACACAGGGCTGTTACCAACTGCTCACATGGGATTGGTTCCTGATACTGCAATAAATATCTGTGCAGAAAGAAATAGCATGTCAGCAGGGCAATAAGGACTGATGGGATTTTTAGGAGATTTATGGGTGAATGTGACGATAGAATAGGATAGATATTAAAGAACAGATTTAGGAACACAAATGCATGTATTCCTGAAACTTACCTCTGTGCGATTAGTCTGAGCTCATTTGTAAGCACATTAGCATCTGATGTAATTCCTGCGACACTGCAAGCCATGTCCCTATGTTGATATTCATAAATCAGATCTCAATGCAATACACAGAGCTGAATTAAGCATATGCATAAAGTAAATCATTTAAAATGTGAGCACTGTCCTGGGTTAACCCTTCAGATTTGCATGTACTGGAAAAATAAGGGGCCAGGGTGGGAATGTACAAGTGTCCTATATGTTTACTCACTCATTAAGCTTATAGATCTTCTCAGAGAAGAAGACTTCATCAAGCAACTTGTGGATGTTACGTCTTTCTGCTGCCAACAGTACTCCATCATTTGCAAGGATACCCAAGCATGTTCCAGCATGACCAATGGCTTCCATTGCATACTCTACCTGGTATAGCCGTCCTGTAAAATAAAGTCATAATGGGCATACTGATTCCTGCATGGGCGAATCCCTGCAAAGAACGTGTTTATTAGATGAATGACGCTTACCCTCGGGGGAGAAAATCGTTGTCCTTGAATCATATCTGCGAGACTAAACAATAAAAAAAGAAAATCAAAGTTACATAAGGAAATGTAAAATAAAAATACGAATTTAGCACTAGCGCATTATGTTTATGTAAACAAACACAAGGACACATACCATTTTGATGTCACTAAATATTCCGTCCTGTAAATATAAACAAGATAGGTCAGTTTCCAAAAACAATCAGCTATTCAATAAAAATTCCGCTAATTCACTGTACTCTACCCCTCAGTAAAAGGGATCTTCCGAGGATGATTCTGCAATTCAGGCTAGCTTGTTAGCAAGGTACCTAGCTAACCTACTACATAATGTAATATTGATTATCTCTAGACCGTTGCTAATATACAACAATAGCCACATTGAGTAAAGAAACAAATGTACGATAGCAGCATACCTTTCTGAAGATGAGAAATGTATTCCAGTTTAATCATAAGTTTAAAGTTGCTTGACACTTCTACACACACACAATGCACTTGTGCTCAGCAAGGATAGATTGAACTACACAATACTTCCACCAGGCGTTTGGAGGACCGATCTACAGTACAAATGATTCTGCTTGACGTATTTCCTTCTTTCCAACGTTGTGCCGCGTGGTCGCAGCATCGTGGAAAAGGTAAGGGAGCATATATCTTATATGCCTACTAAATGCTCGTTTTACTTCTAATATTGTATTAAATGGCATTTCCTAGTAGGAGCGAGGCTCGGGCAACTTATAGATTTAGTTTAGATCTGTAGGCTATTTCGTCAAACAATATGTGTTGAGTCTGGTCTATGAAGAGAAACCATGCACCACGCTGAGAGCTTGATGTATAACCTACCTTACATTCTGAGACCACAGAGTGGCCATAACGATTAGTTTGTTTGATCAAAATCAGACAAATATTCTATCCTACGAATGTATTGTAGCGCTGTGCAAAGAGTTATGACTCTTTGTGAATGATAGTCGTAATTTTATTTAAACTTAAACTCTGTATGTAATGTGTGTCTGTATTCTTTGAACACAGCATCTGTCATGGAAGTCCACACTGAATCTGGCCAAGTAACTGCAGTAAGAACCATTTGTAAACTTTACACTGACTGTATTTCCGATCTGCCAAATACTTATTACATTTTCTCTGGTCTATGAAGAGAAATCATGCACCACGCTGAGAGCCTGATGTATACCCTACCTTACATTCTGAGACCTATATATTAGCATGTACTGATCTCATTAGAAATGTAGTTGATCAAAAAGCCAAGCCACTTATTATCCCCCCCCCCCATGTCTTTGTGTGACCAGGTGAAGACTAAACCTAGGCATGATGGGATCATTAATGACCGGAGTGATGCATTAGACAACTCTTCTGGCGAAATATTTACCATAAGATCAATAGAAAGATGAGGTATTTTATGTGCACAGTATTTTTTTTTTAATGTTTTCTTTCTTTATTATAATATTGATCAAACTGCTATAATCCCTGCAGCCTTAGGAGCCACCAGGGGGCCTCATGATTTTGTTTGAATGTAATTTGACAGCTGTTTAATGGGGAACCATGTTACCTGTTTGACTAAATTTACCATATTCTTTTTCAAAAATTGTCAGTGCCCTGGTCTATGAAGAGAAATCATGCACCACGCTGAGAGCCTGATGTATAACCTACCTTACATTCTGAGACCTATATATTAGCATGTACTGATCTCATTAGAAATGTAGTTGATCAAAAAGCCAAGCC